>MU666786.1:48426-59538 GCA_026770625.1 Nicotiana glauca
GGGGGGGGGGGGGGTGGAAAAACAATCATGTTCAATTAGAATTCAAAGGCAAATAAGCACATTCATATGCAAACCAGACACTTGGCAAGTGGCAAATTTTTATCACGTTTGTTCCTGTAAGTTAGAATGTGGGTGGAATTCAGGTTTATGTACCTGAGCAATGTGCATTCGACCAGAAGGCTCAAAACCATCATAGCAAACCGGTTGTGGCTTCTTTGCCAAAAGATTCATCAACTCATCCTCCTGTATGCATTCCTCGCCAATACTCCTAACAATCTTGAACTTCTCCTCCAAGCTCATCCTAAAATCAGAATTTGCGACAAATTTATTCTTACATTCGAACAAGACTAAAACACAAAAAAAAATATGCTTTCATACATGAAAAAAAAACACAATTTCAGAGATCTCACCATATCAATCAACTAATCCCCTATCCCAAACTAATTGAGTAAATTGGGACAGCTATATGAATCTTCCATGTCTGTTTATTCGGTGTCATTCATTCCAATACTCAATAATTTGTCATGTGTTACCATCTCAAAAAATAAATACATGTTTTAACAGATTTAACATGCTCATCGGAAATTAAATTAGACAAAAGTACTACAAATAGAAACTACATCATAGAGATACTTACTGCGAAGTTGAAATTGAAGGGTTGGATGAGGAAGCCGCCAATGAGAGTGCATCAATGGCTGCTGAAGTCTCTTGATTATCCATATTCCTGCGCCAACGATATATAATTAGGCTTTTATCTGATCTTTATTTAGCTGGTGATAAGTATAAAGAGAGAGACTTACTGAGATGTGGAAATAGAAGTGTCTGCTGAAGAAGGCGGTGAAGAGAGTGCATTAATGGCTTCTGAAGCTTCTTTGTTGTCCATCTTTCAAGACTGATATTTTTCTCCGGAGAGGAAGAATTAGGGTTTAGGAGTGGCACAACTGTTCTGAAGAAGAAGAAAATGGATAGAACAAATAGCATTTTGTCACGTGTTCGCAACAACTATGGCGGATCGGTCAACAATAGAATTTTATCTAATTATTGTTTTTCATTTTTTGTCTAAAAGTATTTTATTTTACCAATTTTAACTTTACCTTATCTCCCCGGTCATTATAAGGGTATTATTGTCCTTTTGCCTTAATTTGAGAAACGTGGCAGATGTGGCGTTCTCTGCATTAAAAGGTTAATACCGAGATTATTACAAATTCAGCGCTTTGTACCAATCTAGCAATAGTTCAAAAGCTATGCCGTCTGCAAATTTCCGATCTTATCTTTGCAGTTTCGCGAATTTTTCTTCTTTGGATCATTGTTTCTTGTAAGTTTTCTTCTTCTCATCCTGTGTTTCTCTGTTTAATCTATGATGGCATGCTAGGGCTTTTCTGCACAGAAAGTTTAACGTCTCCATCGCCTTTGTTCTTTAGGTGTTCGAGGCAATTATTGAATGAATTAAGTCTTTTTCTTGATTTCTACTATTGTTTTGAGTTTGATTTCTTGACTGTGGAATAATTGGGTTCAATTCTATAGTATTGGCAGTAAATTATTTTTTTCTAGAAGAATATGACCGAGATACATCCAATTTTAACGCGTTGTGTATCAATCTAGCAACATCTGAAAAGTTTAACAATCTTCAAACTCTTTCTCCCCTCGCTCTTCATGTTGGTAGCTGTACACTTTGCTGAATTTTTCGTCTGGATTATTGTTTTCCTGTGAGTTTGCTTCTTCTTATCTTTTGTTTCTCTCTGCCATCTTTCATGGGATGCTAGGCCTTTGCTCGGGGTGGGCATTCGGTATTTCGGTTCGGTATTAATATATTATGTTTATCAATTGTGTGTACCAAATACCGTACCAAAATATTTCGGTACAGTTCGATATTTTTTATTTTGGTTCGGTACGATTTCGGTTTAATATTTCGGTACTGATTGGTTGTTAATTTGTTATTACTGATGTTTGTAAAAAACTAAAAATAGCCAAATATAAAGCAGGGAAATAAATGTGAACTTGGTTTAAATATTTATAGGAGAGTGAAGTGCCTGTCACTTTTCAAGAGCACCCGCCCCTAATCTCTCTCTCAATCCTGGCTTAGCAACAATTCAAGAGCACCCGCCCCTAAGGCCTAAGCAAGAGCATATCAGTTACTGATATTTTCAAAACATCATGTGCTAGCCTTAAAATTTGAATAAAAAATAGAAGGACAAAGCTGGCAAAGATTGGAATAAAAATAATTATGTTCTCCCTATTGGTTTTTGAAACCACAGCCATATAAAAAAAATTATATGCAGCCATATTAGTAGCAGCAATGCAGCATAAGTAATAACAACCAATCTAAATATCTAATGGAGCAAGGCATTGAAATGAGAAATACCAACAATGTCTGATGACATAGCATCAAATTTCCAGAACCTCACATTCATCAAGATCTACTTATCTATAACATTGTCTCAGAAAAACAACCAAAATGAAAGAACTTCTAAGATAAAAAAAACTCTTTCAATCAAGAACTTCACATTAATAAAGCAGGAGCAGTCCTACTCCTATCCCTTTAACTAGCAAAATGTACATATGCTCAGTATTAGAATCAGACCGAAACAGTAGCAGAAACTAGCAGTAGCACGAGCTGAACCTGTGAACCAAATATAAACAAATTAAACAAATATAAACATAAATTAAGACTCAAGTGCTAATGGCTGATTTCCATACAGGTAGATAAAGTATGCCCAACCAAAAATGAAATTCTAATGAATGGATAAATGAAAAATGCAATGTATGTTTCAGATATTTGCCCTATTTTTCGAGAAAGTATTTTGAGTTTAGGGTTGGGTGGGCGTTTACTGTTTTTCTATCATGAAAAAATAATAAATGATCAGATTCATCATGGCAAATGAAATATCAATGAGTAGAAATGTAGAATCGAGCTCAGAACAGCAGTTCATTCAATCAGTAGTTCAGTACAACCAAAAAAAAAATGAAACATACCTTTGAAATTGAAATTGAATCGAGCTCGGAACACTGGAACAAGACAGCAGCGTCTTTGACTCTTCGTTTGCCCGGAATTTGTGAGGAGTGAGGAATCGAATCGAGCTGGAAATCGCTTAATGCCCTAATCCTAATCGCCGTCGTCTGAGACCTGGGTTGAGTATCGTCGTCTATGTCTATCAGTATTAGACTTTACTCTTTAGAGACTAGAATGGGATGGGGCGGGCGATGGGCTGTTGGAAAGGAATTAAAAATGGGCTGGGCCTGGGGCAGACGGACTGGACTAGTGGACTGGGGGCTGGGAAAATATAAAAATATTTTTTGAAAAATCGGTATTTCGGTATACCGAAATTTCAAATTTTTAATACCGAGGACCGTACCGAAATACCGAAATTTGAATACCGAAAAAATCGAAACCGAAATACCGAATTAATTCGGTTCGGTTCGGAATTCGATTTTTCGAATTTTATGCCCGCCCCTAGCCTTTGATGTACGAAAAGTTTAATATGTGGAGTTGCCTTTGCTCTTTAGGTGTTTGAGAAAATTCTTGAATGAGTTAGAGTTTTTATTAAATATTTATTAGTTGTTTGTCAATTTAATTTCTTGTTTCGCTTGGGAGAAGAGCGGGCTGCTAATTTTGATATTAGATAAATTATGTGCGGTGACAGAATCTAATCCACCTAAAGAGCAAAGGCAACTCCACATATTAAATTTTCCGTGCAGCAAAGGCCTAGCATCCCATGAAAGATGGCAGAGAGAAACAAAAGATAAGAAGAAGCAAACTCACAGAAAAACAATAATCCAGACGTAAAATTCAGCAAAGTGCACAGCTAACAACATAAAGAGCGAGGGGAGAAAGAGTTTGAAGATTGTTAAACTTTTCAGGTGTTGCTAGATTGATACACAGCGCGTTAAAATTGGATGTATCTCGGTCATATTCTTCTAGGAAAAAATAATTTACTGCCAATACTATAGAATTGAACCCAATTATTCTACAGTCAAGAAATTAAACTCAAAACAATAGTAGAAATCAAGAAAAAGACTTAATTCATTCAATAATTGCCTCGAACGAACAAAGGCGACGGAGACATTAAACTTTCTGTACATCAAAGCCCTAGCATGCCATCAAAGATTAAATAGAAAAACACAGGATGAGAATAAGAAAACTCACAAGAAACAATTATCGAAAGAAGAAAAATTCACGAAACTGCAAAGATAATATCGGGGAATTTGCAGACGCCGGAGCTTTTGAACTATTGCTAGATTGGTATAAAGCGCTAAATTTGTAATAATCTCAGTATTAACCTTTTAATGCAGAGAACGCCGCATCCGCCATGTTTCTCAAATTAAGGCAGAAGGACAATACTACCCTTATAAAGACCAGGCAAACATGTCGTCCAGGTGTCTGCTACCTCCCCTTTATTAGATAGTAGAATCTTTGAGTTGAATATTAATTGTGTCTAATTTTAATATATATATATATATTAGCGAAATATCGTTCGTTTTTTTAATCTTTAAAAATAGAATCTTATCGAAATGTCATTAATTATCTAATATTTACGAATAATTATTTAATAATTTTTTTAATATTTAGGACTTTGATTTCAACTAAATTTTGTTAATAACTTTTTCCGTTCTTAAACTAGATCGGAAGTCCTAATATTTAGGAATTCAAAATCAATTTATTTCTGCTTATAAATATGATACTATATTTTGCCGCATCCGGTAAAAATTAAATATGCACAATCTAGACATGTACTTTCAAAGTTGTAGTTTTTATATTGAAAGTTTTATTAAACTAATACAATAAAATAGGTAATTAATATGTCAATTTCTAATCCAAACAGGGATATAATAGAAAATAAAATTATCCATCTATTTGATATTAGACGTCTAATTTTATCACTAGATAAGACTTTTTCTCCAGAATTTAAGTTAAGAGAATAAATAAAAAGTAGCTACTATTTTGTTGTAGGTTTAAATTACCCTTTGTCATAGAATTACTAGCAATTAATTATATCTTAATTAAAAAGGAAAAAGAGAAATACTTTTGGTGAAAAAAATGTGTTTGATTTTTCGGAGTATATAATAGTATGAGGGTGTTTGGATTGGCTTATAAAAAGTAGTTTTTAAGCTAAAAGCTAAAAGTCATAAGTTGGTAATACTCAACTTTTAGCTTTTGGCTTATTTTTGTACTTTTTATGCCTAAAAGTAAGTGTTTTTAAGTATTTTTTTATTATTGTCAAACACCACACAAACTAAAAAAGTTCTTAAAAGCCAATAAACACTTATAATAAACCAATTCAAACACCCTCTATGTACATTACCCCTTAATCTAACACTCCTTTTATAAATCTGATGTACTAAAATGTAAATACTTATTTTATTAAATACTCTACTATAATATGATATAATATAATCAAACATACAAAATTATGATGCTCTTTAGCTCAACTTCAAATTCAAGAAATACTTTCAAAATGATACATAAGAATTGAATGTCAAATATGGGTATACATGCAAAGTCCGCACTCTAAAATGATTCACTTCGAAAAGTATTGTTCGATTTTTTTGTCCTTCAAAAATATATTCCCCATCAGATAATTTAGCTAATTGGGATCAATATTCTATCATTTTAAAAAATTATATTTTATAATATAATTTATTTTATAACTGTCACGACTCAAACCCCGCTCCGGTCGTGATGGCGCCTCTCGTGAAGAGAAGGCCAACCAACCAACCATATTTGCCTCTTTCAAAAATAGATAAACATGAATAAACAATTTTAAAGATGATTAAATAATATTACTTAGCGGAAGTACAACCAAACACAGCCCAAATCGGGGTGTCACAAGTCACGAGCATCTAGAGGATTCTAAATACAACTACAAGGCCAGTAATATACAGAATAAAATTTAGAATCAAAGGAAAAAATCCGGTGCCGTGAACGCTGGCGGTCACCTTACTCAACTACGATAGCAAAATCTTCAACCATCTCAAAACCCGCTATCGGGTGAATAAATACCTGCATCTGCACGCGAAGTGCAGGGAGTAAAGTGAGTACTCCAATGCAGTGAGTAATAAAAGTAAATAATAACTGAGCAAGGTGACCGCCAGCGTTCGCGGCACCAGATTTTTTCCTTTGATTCTAAATTTTATTTTGTATATTACTGGCCTTGTAGTTGTATTTAGAATCCTCTAGAGGCTCGTGACTTGTGACACCCCGATTTGGGCTGTGTTTGGTTGTACTTCCACTAAGTAATATTATTGAATCATCTTTAAAATTATTTATTCATGTTTATCTATTTTTGAAAGAGGCAAATAGGGTTGGTTGGCTGGCCTTGTCTTCACGAGATGCGTCATCACAACCGGAGCGGGGTTTGGGTCGTGACAAGTTGGTACCAGAGCCTAGGTTACTAGGTCTCGCGAGTCATGAGCAGGTTTAGTAGAGTCTCGCGGATCGGTACGGAGACGTCTGTATTTATCCTCGAGAGGCTGCAGAACCTTTAGGAAAACTCCACATTCTTGAATTCTTATCGTGCGTCCTTGATTCAGCTTGAAAAGAAACTCTTGAAATTCCTTCCACGCGTTCGTAAGCGCACATGAGTGCTCAATATTAGATGTGCCTTGATGGCTTGTGATTCTCCAATCAACGGGCGAGATGTGATCTCTGTGAGTTTGATATTGGGCCAGTCTGGAGGACTTGAGGCCAGATCCCAGCCTATGGCTTGAGCACCTAGGTGCTGATTGTGTGAGCAGGTGTTTTAAACTTATATGCTCGGTATTGTCCCTATTAGCCGAAATGGCGGTTGGATGTCCATGTGATGAGTATGTTAGTACTGCGAGATGTATCTATGTGACTTGGTAGTGACGAAGAAGTCTGCTGGATAATAGATGAACTGTTAAGTGTTCGATTTCTATTGTGATTTGATGTGTAGCCCGAGTTATGGGCGCGCGAAGAATATTTTCTTGTCTCCTAGTTAGGGAGTGAGTGCATTTCATGTGGCGGTATGAGTTCAGACCCAGGAAGACTAAATGACTGTGTAATGTGTATGACGGTGGAAGGTATACAGAAATGTTAAATTGAGGCGAAGCAGGTGGGTTGTCTCCTGCAGAGTGTTCTTAAGTAGTATGATCCTTATGTGTATGTTAGAAAATCTCATGTGTAATTGAAGGGTACGTGTTGAAATTTGAAAATTTGGGTCGCTTAAGAGAGTGGACTCAATTGATGTAGAGATGAATGCGAGATTTGTAGAGGGTTACAATACTAGATGATCTGTGTTTTCACAAACTTGTAAATGATTTGAGTTTAATCTCACTATGATATTGTGGCATCATTAGAGTAAAAATATTAAGGGTTATTGAGTGTGTCCTGATATATGGCTTCGAGCCAAGTTGGGGAGGTTACTGTTGATTAGCTGATTGCACAGTTATATGCTATGTTGGTACCGGTTTGAGGCATGCTGACGAATCAGTTCTGGTCGCGGAAATTGAGCCGAGGATGGCACGAGTGAAGTAAAATTATGATAGAGGTCATATTATGTTTCATAGAGTATGAGAATCACGGAATGTCTAGCGTGTTGTTGATAAAGAATGCTCGGCGCATAGAGCGGGGAGTTACCTGGTTGTATTGGGATATTTCATTTTGCAGCATCGGCGTGCCAATGAGGCACGGGTGGTTCTGTTCGTTAGGTCAGGTAAGTTGCAGTTTGAATAAGAGAGAAGGACTTTCGAAAATGGTTCTAATGTGTTCAAGAGTCTACAGGGAATAATCGGGTATCTTAAAGTTGTATGTGTGGTTAGAAACTGTATTTTTATTGGAAGGGGTTCAAATTTGTGGTATTTCTATGTTAATTATGGTATTCTATTCATCAGTGTCAGGAAGGTAAAGGCAACGGATTTAGATTTATAGGAAGTTCTTTAGGATAAAGTGCCCTGGAATTTTGTTCTATGCGATCGCATAGGGTTAGCTACGGTGCCCTGGAATTTTGTTCTATGCAATCGCATAAGGTTAGCTACAGTGCCTGGGAATTTTGTTCTATGCGATCGCAAGAGCTCTAATGCGATCGCATAGGGTTAGCTATAGTACCCGGACAGAATGTTAAAAATATTTCATCCGCGAATCAAACCCATTTTTCCTCCATTTTTGAACAACCTTGAGAGCTTTTGGACGGGAATTGAAGGGGTTTTGACAGGAAGTGATTGGAGGTAAGTCCCATGAACTAAATACATGATTATACTGTGAAATCATCCTTTGAATTCATGAAAATATAGCCAAATTGAAGAACTAGGGCTTGAGAACTTGAAATTTAATTTGGGCATTTGATATGCCATTTGAACTCGGATTTGAGAGCTATTGGTATGTATGAACTCGTGGCAAGATAAGGAATCCGGTAATATTAATTTCCTGAATTTTTGAGAAGTGGGCCCGGGGCTCAGGTTTTGCTAATTTCGATATTCTTGATATTTTTCGATTATTTTCGATTGGGTATTGTTCCCTTAGCATATTTTGATGTAGTCGCTCTAATTTTGGTTAGGTTCGACGCGCGTGGAGGCCGATTTGAGGGGCAAAGGCATCGCGAGCTAGAGATTTCACCGGTTCGAGGTGAGTAATGATTGTAAATGATATCCTGAGGGTTTGAAACCCCGGATTTGCACACCATAGTGCTATATTGAGGTGACTTGCACGCTGGATAGCGAGCATGGGGTAGAGCACTGTTGGGAATTGTGACTTGGTCCGTCCTGATTGATGATTTTATCGCGTATTTGACTGAAACATGTCTGCTATTATCATGATATGGGCTTATTTCCATATTTGGGTTTCGTGCCAATTATTTGAACCCTTCGGGGAATTTTTATCACTCTTTCCTCACTATTTGATATATTACTTGAACTCAGTCCTGTTGATTATACTGTTTTTGCAAACTCAGCCATTTTAATTGATTTTGAGACTTTACTGATATTTCAATGTTGTTTGGGCTGAGAATTACTATTTTATTGATGCCGGAGGGGCTTATGATATTTTTCTGGACTGAGTGAGGCTTTCAGGCCTTGAGCGTGAGGTGAGGAGGCTTTCAGGCCTCGAGTGATATGTGAGGAGGCTTTCAAGCCTCGAGTGATATGTAAGGAGGCTTTCAGGTCTCGAGTGATACGTGAGGAGGCTTTCAGTCCTCGAGTGATATGTGAGGAGGCTTTCAGGCCTCGAGCGATATGTGAGGAGGCTTTTAGGCCTCGAGTGTAATGTGAGAAGGCTTTCAGGCCTCATGCTGATATGTACAGGCTTTCAGGCCTTATGATGATATAGCATTTGGGCTATAGGAGCCCCTCCGGAGTCTGCACCCCCACAGTGAGCGCGGGTACCCATGTGATGTGATACTAAGCCCGAGGGGCCGATACTGTTTGAGTGATGTGATACTAAGCCCGAGGGGCTGATACTATTTGAGTGATGTGATACTGAGCCCGAGAGGCTGATACTATTTGAGTGATGTAATACTGAGCCCGAGGGGCTGATACTGTTCTAAGTGATGTGATACTACGCCCGAGGGGCTGATATTGTTCTGAGCGATTGATATTGAGCCCGAGGGGCTGGTACTGTTATGAGATGTGCCGAGGGGCAAACTTTTATGTGCTCATCTTGCATTTTTATTTGCCTTTTTACCTATTATACTGTGGTATTTATGCCCGAGGGGCGGATTATTTTCCGTGCTTGTCAGCACTAACCATTTTGAAATCATTTTCGTAATTATTGAAAGGATCATTTTCAAAAAGAGATTTGAACTGAGCCAAGGTGTTTCTAAAGATATCACAGATTTCATTGTTTTCTCAGAAACTTGTACCCGACTTCTATACAGTATGTTGGTTGCTTTACGTGATTTCTGGCTGCTCAGTTATTATTTATTTTTATTACTTACTGAGTTGGAGTACTCACTTTACTCCCTGCACCTTGTGTGCAGATGCAGGTATATGTTCACCCGATAGCGGGTTTTGAGATGGTTGAAGATTTTGCTATCGTAGCTGAGCAAGGTGACCACCAGCGTTCGCGGCACCAGATTTTTTCCTTTTATTCTAAATTTTATTCTGTATATTACTGGCCTTGTAGTTGTATTTAGAATCTTCTAGATGCTCGTGACTTGTGACACCTTAGTTTGGGCTGTGTTTGGTTGTACTTCCGCTAAGTAATATTATTGAATCATCTTTAAAATTGTTTATTCATGTTTATCTATTTTTGAAAGAGGCAAATAGGGTTGGTTGGCTGGTCTTGTCTTCACAAGAGGTGCCATCATGACCGGAGCGGGGTTTGGGTCGTGACAATAACTCAGATACGTTATTCAAAAATATTTTTGTAAAATTTTAAATTATTTCATTAATATAGGTATACAAGCAAAGCGCGTATCATAAGGCTAGTATTACTAATACAAGGTAAATTTTCCTGTATAACTTGCTTGAAACTTAAGATATAATTATCATCATATCATATCATACTATATTATAAGTGTGAAACCTCTAACGTGAAGGTAGAATTACTAAAATATACATCAAATGCTCAATGACCAGTTTGCCATTGATGTTCGGCCAAAAATGCATATAGTTAACCATTATTGGCTTATATTATAACACTTCGTAATCGTCTTTTGAGTATTAATTATAGTACTTTGTGCTTAATATTATATTTTAACTGTATAAGAATAAAGCAGTGTGAAGATCAAGAGATATGGAGAAAAATTGAATAAAACGCGAAAGAAAAATATATATATAAAAGGAGGGGGGCAAAGGGGGGATGCCACTTTTGAGGGAGAGTACGCACGAGAAACATCCAGGAGCGAAGAGATCTCAATTTTCTTCATCTTTTCTTAGTATTTTCAATTATCCAACACTTATGAAATTGTTTGCTATTATCATGAGTGGCTAAAAACTCATAGTTATAGGGTTGTGATTTAGCCATGAATATTGTTGTTTGTTTAACGTTGACTTAAACTTGATTACAATTTACTAACGTATGGTTGTTTCTTCAATTCTATTATTAATTGCTTAATTGTCTGGACAACAGTTAGGTTCTATTTACTATCTATGCTATATTTGAAAAGCCATGTCTAGATTAGAGAAGAATTAAAGAGAGCACGATCTTAACTCTTGGGGGGG
>MU666786.1:62640-85077 GCA_026770625.1 Nicotiana glauca
ATAGGAATATACCTAGTCACCATGCTTAATTAAGTATCGTAATCTTAATGCATTCTTAATAGATTGATTTTATAGAAATATAGACGTTAATCTATTTTGAATATGAGAGCAATTATCGATTAATTAGCAAGAATGAGTGAATTGTATGAGAGTGAGAGTTAAATAGAACACAATATAATTGGTAAATCGATCACAACCCTGGAATATTTGTATCTATTGAATACATAACAATCATTTTACCGCTTGATAATTTAGTATAGTGGGTAGTTGATACAAGTTTCTGTGGGTGCGACATTCGACTTATCATTTTATTACTTGTACGACCACGTATACTTGCATGTGCGTTTGGGAACAATAAGTTTTTGGCGCCGATGTCGGGGACTCAGAAATTAACTATTTTACTAGATTAATTCTTACTTTTTATCTATTTAAGTTTTTAATTTTAATCTAGTGTAATTAGTATTTTTTTACATGGCATCTTTGTACCAAAAGCGGTGGAATAGTAAGTATTCTTATTTTTGTGATCCTTGTCCATATTGTAAAGGACCCCACTTGTGGCAATATTTTAAAAATATCCCCAATATCGAGTTGTGAGAACCATCTCAATCTCGTACTATTTGTGGTGATAATTGAAAAAAATTATCCTAAATGTTGTTATCCTACTCCAATCCCTTCTTATGGTGATTCTATTAATTCTTGTGAGTTTGACAGGAGTAACAAATTGGATGACGTGAAACGTGATGTTCACATTCTTGATATGCACATGAAATTATTAGAGGAATATGGATGTTTCTCTGAGAAAATTACAAATAGGATGCGACACTTTATAGAAGGAAGAGCTGAACTGGGACAAGAGATCGACCAATTTGGCAGTTCTATTCGCGACTTAGAGGCTCAATTAAGTACAAAAGTTGATGCGTGTAACTCCAACAATTTAGTGATGAATTGTGTGAAACCGAAAAAGATCTTCTAGGCCAGATTGAGGAACTAAAACGAGAATACCAAGCATTAGACCGTGTTCTTGTTGATGTTGCCGAGGTTGAGGGGGTATATATTATTGAGGATGTCAAAAATAATGCAGTTTTGGAGTTGAGGCTTATTGGTCCCCATTCTAAATATTTTTCTACATTACGTTTGGATGGATACATGGAGATCGAGCCTTTAGAGATATATATAGATGAAGAACAAGACCCTTACATTCTAAAATTTGTCGCACCAAAAAGACAAAATGACATCCCCCACTTAAGGCCCAAGAAGTGCAAGATGCGATATTTATTGCTTGGTTCCTCTATTTTCACACCACTTCTCCAAGAACGTGACACAAAAGTTTATGCAAAATTGGGAGCGCAATTTATATCCTCAAAGTGGAAGGACAAGTGGTGAAAGGATGGCATCGTGCTGGGACGTTAAATCAAGCACTTGTTGGGAGGCAACCCATTTTTTTACCTTTGCTTATCTTTTTTAATTGTGTTTTTTTTTTGGTAGTATTATTTTTGTAGGAGTAGGAGCACGGAGTCAAAGACAATAGGCATGTGCAAAAGCAAGCAGGTGGTTGAAACTAAGTGTGAGGTACTGGCACAAGGGATCATACCTGGAAGAAGTCTGAGTATCCCATGAGCTGCTAATGCTTTAGTGTTTGGACTACCAAGGAGTCTCTTTTACCTTATTATTATTTTCAGTGTGCATTGAGGACATTGCATAATTTTAAGTGTGGGGTGAGAAGATTGCCTGTGTGATTTTTTGTGCTATCTTAGCTTAGTTGTAGTACTCATTCTCAGTGTAGTAGTTTTTGTTAAAAATAAAAAAGAAAAAAAATGAAAAAAAATTAGAAAATTGGGACATCTCCCGATGATGGATTTTGTGGACAGCATTCTTGAGGGATTAAAGTCCAACAAAAAAAATCCAAAAATATTTTTTTTCTTTTCTAGTTAGTTTTAGTCGGATAATAATCTCCCTAGGTTTTTCTTTGTGCATCGGTTCTTTTCCATAGGATGTAACTTGAATCGGGTAAACTTTTTTATATTTAGGATTAGTTTTTTTTTTGAGTAGTAAAAGAGGAAGAAGAAAAATCTTTGTGACTTGTTTGATACTAGTATATTTAGGTCTAAGCTTGAGTAGTACTTTCCTCTGATGTGCTCGAGTGATGAATAAAATAGCAGACTTTCTGACACCTAAGCTCATGGTTGTGACTCTGTATATAGCTTATTATTAGTTTGTCGTTCGCCATGACCATGTGTGTCTTAGAGTGAAATTAATCCATCTTGATCGATACTTGTGCCACGTGGGGTGAGGATTTCAAACATATATTTCATGTTTTGCATCTTAGTCTGGAACTTGCCCTGCATGTTATTGAAGCGAAATAAAAGTGTTGCTATGTTTAAAAGATGATAATATGAATTCTTTGATATATCTTGTGAATTTTAGTCTGTTCAGATATTGTGCCATAGTTAGCCCTTTGAGGTTGTAGCCTTTTATTTGGAAGCCGTATTTTTCCTTGATTCTTTTGTTGAATCTCTAGTTTTTGCACCTTGCTTCCTTGAGCACTGTTGCTTAGACTGTGATATTAATTATGAAATTTAAATAAAGAAAAGATTAAGTAAAAAATGATGACCAACGATAGCTGCAAAGTAATGAAAAGGCCCTCGTGGAAAGAATGTGACATGGAAAAAAAAAGAATGAAAAGAAAAAAATGAAAAAAAGAAAAAGAAAAAGAAATGTTCTTGATACGAGGGAAATACTTGTGAAATAATAGATGAAGAGAGGGCTGCAAAATAAAGTGAAGAGTAGAATATAATGGAATATGAAGTCTAAAAGTGCAAAGTGCTTAGGGAAGTGTAAGTTAGTATTAAATAGTTCTCCTACCCGTCTCTTAGACAAAATATTACAACCTGTTAAAGTCCTATTTGATTCTATTTGAGCATACTTAATTAGTAAAGATGTACATAATGGGCAAGCCTATGGTTCTTTGTGCATACATGTGAATTCGTTTGTGAATGGGAGAGTTGTTCTTCGATGCCAAGTCCTTAAATTATATTAATTCTTTAATTTGAGTGTATGGATTATTTATTCTTGGGAGGGCACTTGTTCATGATAGATATGTAATGTTATTAGCTTTATTTGACAAGGTAGGTGAGCAAGCTTAACTTTGATAAGTTATAGTCCATCTTTGAGATTAGGAGGTTAGAGTTTGTTGTTTGTTTGTGACTTGTATTTCTTTCACGATGATCATGAAGTGTATATTTGATGGTTTGAGTTGCTATACGGCCTAATGGTTAGTATCAACCGAAATGGTCGTGTTTCTAGGTTTGATTTATTGAGAGTGATTTTAATGCTTACTCGAGGACGAGCAATAGTCTAAGTGTGGGTATTGATGTTCGGCCAAAAACGTATATATTTAACCAATGTTGCCTTATATTATAGCACTTTTAATTATCTTTTGAGTATTAATTATAGTATTTTATGCTTAATATTATATTTTAACTATGCGGGAATAAAGAGGTGTGAAGATAAAGAGATTTGGAGCAAAATTGAATAAAATGCTAAAGAAAAAATAAGAAAAAAAATATAAAAGGAGGGGGACAAAGGGGGGGACTCCATTTTTGAGGGAGAGTACACACGAGAAACATCCGGGAATAAAGAGAACTCCATTTTCTTCATATTTTCTTAGTATTTTCAATTATCCAACACTTATAAAATTATTTGCTATTATCATGAGTGGCTAAAAACCGATAGCTCTGGGGTTGTGATTTAGCCATGAATATCGTTGTTTAATGTTGACTTAAACTTGATTACAATTCACTAATATATGGGTGTTTCTTCAATTCTGTGATTAATTGCTTAATTGTCTAACCAGCAGTTATGTTATATTTACTATCTATGTTATGCTTGGGAAAGCCATGTTTAGATTAGAGAAGAATTGAAGAGAGAACGATCTTAACTCTTTGGGGGGGGGGGGGGGGGGGAGGGATTTGTGGTTAGGATAGGAATATACCTACTTGTCACACCTCCTTTTTACACTAACCGGCAAGGAAGAGTATAATAAAGAGAGTTTTTCCAATTAAAGGACAATCGAAATGGAATTCATTTATTAAGAGATTCAGAGTCGCCACTTGAGAGATTTACGGTGTCCCAAGTCACCGGTTGAATCCCGAATCGAGGAAAAGATTGACTCTGTTTAACAGTCCGCGAACTAGAAATTCGGGAAGGAATTCTGTTAACCCGGGAGAAGGTGTTAGGCACTCCCGAGTTCCGTGGTTCTAGCACGGTCTCTCAACTGTCATATTCGGCTTGAATTATCTAATTTTAAATAATTATGAACCTATGTGCAAATTTTAGCTTTTTAAATGTTTTTATTGTTCTTAAATTATGGAGGATTGCAACGTCGTTAAAACACGTCTTGAACCACGTCACATAAATGCACCCATAATTTTTAACATATTTTTAACTTCGTTGAGATTTGGATTTGGATCACATAAATGTGCACCCGAGTTTAGGAAAGTAAATTACTAAAATAACGCACCTAAAGCAACTAGCGTGCTGATATCTTTGCGAGGGCCATAAAAATTTATTAGACGGCATACCTCGAGTAATAAATATTTTAGAGACATAATTAGAGAGGGAAAGCATTTGAAATTTTGTTAGGATCGGCACACCTTTATTTTTCATTTTTAAGGAAATTTCAAATAACATTGTTGAGGGCCATAACTACATTTGCTAAATGTGGCACACCTTGCTTAATTGATTCTAGATCCTTAGCCTCTTTAACTCTAATGCTCATATGGGCTAAATAAGCGACTTTGTATAAAACTCCGACCTACGTCTCTAAATTATTAGGTTAAGTCTCAAAATCTCTCTATCAGTCTATCTTTTAGTGTATTCCTGTCTGTTCTAAGGTCTGATCCCCCTTTCTCTCAATACTGTCTAGTATTTATACCCTCCCTCAAACCTTTCCCAGCTTATAAGAGCACTAAACCCCTGTATCTCCACTTTCAAACAAGAAATATTTGCCCCCATGTTATTCTTTGATCCTCCACTTCTAAAGATAGTAAACAGGATGTCAGTTCCCTATACCCCCCCACTTTCCATTATTTTAGTTCAGCTAGTACAGGAAACCTGTATTTTAATCCTGGCGTGCCTGACAACCAGTGTTGGCATATCACTAATCCTAAGCCATTTAATTCTGTTAACTATCCCTTAGCCCTCTGATTAGTCAAATAAACCCCTATGCTATTTAAATCCAGAACAACCTGGGTCAAATTTGACCCAAAGCAAACCAAGTTAAGGTTTCCAACCAATTGAAACAGCCTATGTTTACATCTAAACAGGTATTAATTAGATTCATACTAATCCCTAATTCAACTACCTAAGTGAATTAAACAAGAAATACAAACTTTCGTCTTAACACCAACAACATCCTAATTGTTCGAAACAAATCAACCAAATCTGTCCACTGAAACCAGACAATACGCAACACAAACATATATTAGAAGATTGATCAACTTTCAATTGAAATTTGATCAATAAAATAAAAGAAAGAGATGAGGAAGATGAACATCCGAATAAAAAATAACTTAAAACAAAAGAGAACTTACCTGCTCGGCTTAAACTTGTGACTTACCTTCTGATTTAAATCACCAAATAAGGTCAATCACTTGTTCTTTGTTAAGAACCAGTAAAGAACCTTATTTCATGATAAAATCAGTCTTAAACCTATGAGGAACTGAAGCATCGATTTTTATTTTTATTTTTTTTGATTTTGGACTAAAATTCAAACCCTAGTTTTTAAGATTCGAGTGGATTGGGCCATGTTTGAAGGAACCCTGTGGTAGATTAGGGATGAGGGAAGTTGGATGGACATTTGGTGTTGATTTGAGGCTGAAATGAGATGGCGCCGCCACCAGAAGGTAGTGGGGGAATGGTGGCGACTGCTAGGGTTCATGGCTAAAGTTTGATATTCGACACGTTCTAGGGGTGTTCGAAGGAAATGGAGTTGGTATTTGGGATGGGGAGGTGATGGTGGTTCAGGGGTATGATTTTGGTGGCCATCGGAGGTGGTGTTGACGGACACAGTGGAGGGGCTGTTAGTGTTTTAATTATTCGAGGAGATAGGCTGGGATTCGAAGGAAACTGAGGGTGGATCGGATATGGGGAGGTTATGGTGATCACACGGTGTAACTTTGAGGTGGTTTGGCCACCGTCCGCCGCCGTGGGCGATTTTCGGAGGGCGGAGGATGGTCGTGTGAGGTATGGTCTCTGAAGAGGTGAGAGACGAGGAGGTGGGGGGTTTGGTTTGGGGTAGGGGTAAGGATTTGGATATATAAAATGAGGGAATTAACTTGATCCGTTGGATCAATGGGAATCAAGGGCCGAGATGAATCAGAGGGGTTAAACAAGGTCGTTTCAGTTAGTTGGGGGTTGGATCGGTTCGGGGAAACGGGTCGAGGTCGGGTATAGGTATTGGAGGTATTACGGACCGTTGGATGGGGATTGATGAATTGTTGAGATTAATTGTCTGAAATGGGGTCGTTTCGGCGATGCTGGAGATGGACTGAATTGGGATTTGGTTTGGTCTGGACTGGGGCTAAAGGTTCTAGGCTTGAAGGCTTGGCCCAATTACGATTTTCTTCTCTTTATCAAATTCTCTTCCTCTTCCTTTTATTTTCTAAATAATTCTAATAAACATAAAAATACAAATCTAAATAAATCCTTATCCAAATTATCCAAAAAATACTAACTAGTCTCTAAATAGCAATTATCACAAATAATTAAAAAACAAAATCACACAATTGAACATCAAAAATGCAAAATGCATTATTTTTTATGTTTTTCCTTTATCTTGTAAGTAATTTACTATTTAACTAAAATTATAAAATTAAATTCTAAATGTAAACGCAACCAATTTTTTGTATCTTTTCATTTACTCAAATAAACTTGCACACACAAATGCAAACAATAACAAAAAATCCAAAAAATTCACAAAATTTCACACAATAATAAAAATTATTTTATTTTAAATTTTATGGGAATAATTGTGAGGCAAAAATCATGTGCTCACAGTTGCCCCTCTTTGCCCGTAAACATGAAGAGTTTTCGTGCAAAGATAAAGTGAGCGGATACGAGCGATTTTTGCCCGTTTGAATATTCCATGTGAAACATTTTTTGAAATATTTGACCGAAACTCTGCTTCAAAGGTTTCCTACATATCCTTGGCTTAAAAGGAATCATGTCAATGTAGTTCGGGAAGTTTCGGTAGCTGGGACTACCATGAAACTCGAATTGTCTGCCCTTCAAAACTTGAATTTCCTTCTTCTGACCATTGCCACATTCCCTTAGTTTGACTTCTGAAACTTCAACCGTTGTTACTTATCAAAAATTTCAACCTTTGTTCCTTGTTCTCCAGGTGGACGCTTGACTTCAACTATCTTCAACAATTGTGCCTTGTTCTCCAGGTGGATGCCTGACTTCAACTATCTTCAAATATTGTTCCTTGTTCTCCAGGTGGACGCCTAACTTCAACTATCTTCAACTTTTGTTCCTTTTTCTGCAGGTGGACGCCTGACTTCAACTATTATTCCTTGTTCTCCAGGTGGACGCCTGACTTCAACTATTTTTAACTATTGTTCCTTGTTCTCCAGGTGGACGCCTGACATCAACTACCTTCAACTTCTGTTCCTTGTTCTCCAGGTGGACGCCTGACTTCAACTATCTTCAACTATTGTACCGTGTTCTCCAGGTGGATGCCTGACTTCAACTATTGTTCCTTTTCTCCAGGTGGACGCCTGAATTCAACTATCTTCAACTATTGTTCCTTGTTCTCCAGGTGGACGCCTGAATTCAACTATTGTTCCTTGTTCTCCAGGTGGAAGCATGACTTCAACTATCTTCAACTTTTGTTCCTTGTTCTCCAGGTGGACGCCTGACTTCAACAATCTTCAACTATTGTTCCTTGTTCTCCAGGTGGACGCCTGACTTCAACTATCTTTAACTTTTGTTCCTTGTTCTCCAGGTGGATGCCGGACTTCAACTATTTTTGACTATCGTTCCTTATTCTCCATGTGGATGCCTAACTTCAACTATTTTCGACTATTGTTCCTTGTTCTCCAGATGGGCGCCTGACTTCAACTATTTTCAACTGTTGTTCCTTGTTCTCTAGGTGGACGCCTGACTTCAACTATCTTCAACTATTATTACTTATTCTCCAGGTGGACGCCTGACTTCAACTATTTTTAACTATTGTTCCTTGTTCTCCATGTGGACGCCTGACATCAACTACCTTCAACTTTTGTTCCTTGTTCTCCAGGTGGACGCCTGACTTCAACTATCTTCAACTATTGTTCCGTGTTCTCCAGGTGGACGCCTGACTTCAACTATCTTCAACTATTGTTCCGTGTTCTCCAGGTGGACGCCTGACTTCAACTATCTTCAACTATTGTTCCTTGTACTCCAGGTGGACGCCTGACTTCAACTATCTTGTACTCCAGGTGATCTTCAACTATTGTTCCTTGTTCTCCAGGTGGACGGTTGACTTCAACTATCTTCAACAATTATTCCTTGTTTTCCAGGTGGACGCCTAACTTCAACTATCTTCAACTTTTGTTCCTTGTTCTGCAGGTGGACGCCTGACTTCAACTATCTTCAACTATTGTTCCTTGTTCTCCAGGTGGACGCCTGGCTTCAACTATTTTTAACTATTGTTCCTTGTTCTCCGATACCATCATTTGAGAATCAGAAGAGAGGATATATCTAAAACAATGTTTAGAACTCGCTACGGGCACTATAAATTTCTAGTGATGTCCTTCAGGTTGACAAATGCTCCAGCTGCATTCATGGACCTCCTGAATAGAGTTTTCAAGCCATTCTTGGATACCTTTATTATTGTGTTTCTGACTTCAACTATTTTTGACTATTGTTCCTTGTTCTCCAGGTGGATGCCTGACATCAACTACCTTCAACTTCTGTTCCTTATTCTCCAGGTGGACGCCTGACTTCAACTATCTTCAACTATTGTTCCTTGTTCTCCAGGTGGACGCCTGACTTCAACTATCTTCAACTATTGTTCCTTGTTCTCCAGGTGGAAGCATGACTTCAACTATCTTCAACTTTTGTTCCTTGTTCTCCAGGTGGATGCTTGACTTCAACAATCTTCAACTATTGTTCCTTGTTCTCCAAGTGGACGCCTTGCTTCAACTATCTTCAACTTTTGTTTCTTGTTCTCCAGGTGGATGCCGGACTTCAACTATTTTTGACTATCGTTCCTTATTCTCCATGTGGATGCCTGACTTCAACTATTTTCGACTATTGTTCCTTGTTCTCCAGATGGACGCCTGACTTCAACTATTTTCAACTATTGTTCCTTGTTCTCTAGGTGGATGCCTAACTTCAACTATCTTCAACTATTATTCCTTGTTCTCCAGGTGGACGACTGACTTCAACTATTTTTAACTATTGTTCCTTGTTCTCCAGGTGGACGCCTGACATCAACTACCTTAAACTTTTGTTCCTTGTTCTCCAGGTGGACGCCTGACTTCAGCTATCTTCAACTATTGTTCCGTGTTTTCCAGGTGGACGCCTGACTTCAACTATCTTTAACTATTGTTCCTTGTTCTCTAGGTGGACGCCTGACTTCAACTATCTTCAACTATTGTTCCTTGTTCTCCAGGTGGATGCCTGACTTCAACTATCTTCGACTTTTGTTCCTTGTTCTCCAGGTGGATGCCTGACTTCAACTATCTTCGACTTTTGTTCCTTGTTCTCCAGATGGACGCCTGACTTTAACTATCTTCGACTGTCGTTCCTTGTTCTCCAGGTGGACGCCTGACTTCAATTATTTTTAACTATTGTTCCTTGTTCTCTAGGTGGATGCCTGAATTCAACTATCTTCAACTATTGTTCCATGTTCTCCACGTGGATGCCTGACTTCAACTACCTTCAACTTTTGTTCCTTGTTCTCCAGGTGGACGCCTGGCTTCAACTATCTTCAACTATTGTTCCTTGTTCTCCAGGTGGACGCCTGACTTCAACTATTTTTAACTATTGTTCCTTGTTCTTCGATACCATCATTTGAAATCAGAAGAGAGGATATATCTAAAACAACGTTTAGAACTCGCTACGGGCACTATGAATTTCTAGTGATGTCCTTCAGGTTGACAAATGCTCCAGCTGCATTCATGGACCTCCTGAATAGAGTTTTCAAGCCATTCCTGGATACCTTTATTATTGTGTTTTTGACTTCAACTATTTTTAACTATTGTTCCTTGTTCTCCAGGTGGACGCCTGACATCAACTACCTTCAACTTCTGTTCCTTATTCTCCAGGTGGACGCCTGACTTCAACTATCTTCAAATATTGTTCCTTGTTCTCCAGGTGGACGCCTAACTTCAACTATCTTCAAATTTTGTTCCTTGTTCTGCAGGTGGACGCCTGACTTCAACTATTATTCCTTGTTCTCCAGGTGGACGCCTGACTTCAACTATTTTTAACTATTGTTCCTTGTTCTCCAGTTGGATGCCTGACATCAACTACCTTCAACTGCTGTTCCTTATTCTCCAGGTAGATGTCTGACTTCAACTATCTTCAACTTTTGTTCCTTGTTCTCCAGGTGGACGTCTGACTTCAGCTATCTTCAACTATTGTTCCTTGTTCTCCAGGTGGACGCCTGACTTCAACTATCTTTAATTATTACACCTCTGTTCTCCAGGGGGGCTCCTGACTTCACAATTTTAAAAGGTACACCTCTGTTCTCCAGGCGGGCTCCTGACTTCAGCAATCTTTAAAATTTACACCTCTGTTCTCCAGGCGGGCTCCTGACTTCACGACTTTAAAAGGTACGCCTCTGTTCTCCAGGCGGGCTCCTGACTTCAACTAACTTCAACAAAACAAAGAAAATTTTTTGCCCTCGTTTTGCAGCTGTTTGGTACTTGCTCTCTTTTTGCGGAATATTTTCTCCGCTATCAACAACACTTCCTATCCCTGTTTCATACACAAAGAAAAAATTGGTCAGTTTAATGTGTGGTGATTGGATGTGATATTCCTGCTGGGGGTGGTTTTTCCCTTCTCTCCTTTCCATACTTGGTTTTGTCCAACTGCCTTGAACTCGGTCGAGAATTTTCGACTCTCTGACTACTCCTTAGTTACAAACTTCCCAACTGTTGTTTCTAGTCCTCTTATCTGACCCCATATATTTCCCATGACAACTGATTTCCACTCGAAGACCCTGCTAGTTCCTTGACTAGGCACTTCCTTCCTAAACCTTAACCCAGAAAATACCTCTCTTCGTTTGCACCCGAATATCTTTGATTTGTTGCGTTGCCCCTGAACCGGCACCTTCCCGACCTTTGTGTCTCGCATGAATCCCAAATCACGTCCATTTTTCCCCCTATATGTATATGTTGTTCTTTCTTGACTTGTCCACTGGCCCTGGCCTTGATGTCTGTTGCTTCTTTACTTGACATGGTAACTGATTTCCATTCGAAGACCTTGCTAGTTCCTTGACTAAGCACTTCCTTTATAAACCTTAACCTAGAAAATACTTTTCTTCGTTTGAATCCGATACCTTCTATCTTGTTGTATTGCTCCTCAACCGTCATCTACCAACCCTTTGTGTTTCATCTGATCTCTGAAGCATATTGATTGTTACTAACTTCGGCGCGCATACCGCTCTTTCCTGATTTAAACCACTGGCCTTGGCCTTGAGGTCTATAATCCTTGATTTCTGCTTGGAATATCTTTCTTGTCGCTGGTCCAAACTTTTTATCCATCTTATCACAGAATATACCTTTGATCTGTTCACCCAACATCCTCCATCTGTTGCATTCCCCATGAACTGATATGTACCAAACCCTTGTATTTCTCAGGGATCCCAAAGCATGTTGATTATTACCAGCTCAGTGCGCTTATGTCATTTTGGTGTACTAGCCAGATCCGGTCTTGTGCAATTGGAAAGCATGATGGCAAATTTTGAAGTCATTTCTCACTTGTTCTGACCAGACAGACTCAGGAAGAAGAAGTGAACATAAAAGGAATAGAATAAAGGAAAAAGGAAAAAGATGATTCCTAACAAGAAAGCTACAAGGTAGAAACCTATCGGATGTGGATACTGACTCTAATGACTGTGACATACACTTGCGGCCTATTCTGTTAAGTAATTCTGATGTTCAGTATTTGTCGTGCTTTTCTTCTATAGAACGGGACTTCCACGCTCCGCATACCAAATCTAATTCACAATCCTGATTTCGACTTGTAGTGCCTGAGAGGTTTTCATTATCAAGCCTCTCTCCTTTTGGTATTTCTCTCTCCTTATAGTCGCCTCAAAGTGCCCATGAAGGTTTTCACTAATGAGACTTTCTCATATTTGATTTCTCTCGGCTTTCATCACCTTACGGTGCCCGTGAGGGTTTTCAACGGTAAGACTCTCTCATCTTTATTTTCTTGTTTGGACTGGAGTGTTGCCCCCGATATGAATCACCTTTACTTGCTTGATTTGGTATCTCTCGAAGACTGATTGGAAGGTCTTTCTTTGGACCGTAACGTGGGCTTTTGGGTAGGGTTAGAAAGAAAGGGTATTAAAGGCTCAAAACAAATTAACATGGGTTCAGAATTACAACCTTCGGAACCAGATTCCTTTACGACAACCACAACTTCTGCCCCAGTTTCTTGCTTGGGGATCTTTCGAGTTTTATTTCCCTATGACCAAGCCGTGAAGCTCCCTACGTATCCTTAAAAGGAACCAGGTCAAACGTAGTTCACCGCCAATTCCTTGTTGTTATAGTCTTTCTTTTCACTTATTATTTTTTCTCTTTTCCCTTTTTTTTTCTTTTTTCTTTTTCTTAGCTTTCCCGCTTGTGTTTTTAATCTTTGCTACTGATTCTGAAAGAGGGGTATGAAAGAAAACAAGTAAGGTTCAAAGGGGTAACGAAGGATAGAGTGTTTAGATGGCAGAACAAAATGCCTTCGTCATTCCAATCTTCAAAAAACATGCCGAGCATAAACAATGCCGATGAAACAAACATGTGTGACATCTTCTGTTCGTGCTAGACTTGATAGCTATATCCACACCTTCACTTTCTTCATACATTAAATACAAAGTACCGTTGGGCAACACTTTCACTCTCATTATCATGAACGACCCGTGCCAATTTGGGCAAACTTATCTTTAATTTCAAACTGATGTGGCATGAAACATAAGGTTTCTTTATGTTCTATCTGCCTCAGTTTCACATGGTTCGGGCTTCAAATGATCTCAATATGTTCTTATTTCCCTTAAGAGTCCCGATCATCTCCCAATTTCTTCATGATTAACTTTTAAGATTAAGCCTAGAACTATGCGCGCGTGTCATGTCACTAGAGTTGACAGGAAAAGAACTATAAAGAGGAGAGAACTAAACAAAAGAAAATAACTCGAAATAACAGAAAACAGGACATTGCATTTGACGATGAAACAATTTGAATAACAAAATCGGCAAACTAAAACTGGAGTATAACCCTTGGAACAAACCTAGAAAATGCTAAATGAGATACTACAACCAAAGGGAATGGACCAAATAAAATGATAGAGGGGTTTGATTTTCAAGACAATATCCAGATTATAACCCTGAAATAACTTGGACAACAGAAATGACAACAAAATCAGCCACCAAAACTCCTCTCCGGTTGATCAAGAAATGGAGCATCTTTCCAATCACCAAACTCAATATTTTAGCCACTGATTTATGCATCAATATTTCCAAGACCATTATCCACTTCAATATCATTGGCTTTAGTTAATATATCTCCAAGAGGATTCGTATGCCCTTTGTTACTGTTGTTGATCACAATTACCCCTTCATGAGTCATTATTTCTATTTCTTTCTTTAAAGAACGACAATTCTCAATGTTATGCCCTTGGACATTAGAGTGGTACATGCATCGTATAGTAGGATCAAATCCTTTTGCATGTGGGTCTGGAGTATAACCGAGGAGTGGCTCAATAAGGCCAGAACGCTTTAGCTTTTCAAACAAACTTGCATAAGATTCTCCGAAGGCATTCTCTTTTTCCAGTAGTCTTTTTATTTTATACTTTGGCCTCAGTTGGAATCTTTTGCGGACATGTGGTTGATACGCCTAATGAGACATTTGTGGTAGCGGTGCAGACCATCGCGGGCCTCGGGGATAAGGGTCATATGGTAGTGCAACATTGACGGGATATCTGGGAAGTGACATACGATTTAGGGGGTTTTGTGGAGAGAAGTAGTGGTCGGGAGAATTAAAAGGATATCCACGGGGTCAACCTGGAGGCTAAGGGCATTTAGCAAGGACGACCACTGGACTTTGTCGTTGGTGCGACACCACAACATCTTTTCTTTCCATGGGAAGATTATCCCGAGCAACTTGTTCACTCCATCTGAGCCAGAACTTCCTAAAACTTCCTTTAGGTTTCTTTTCTATCTGAGATGTGGAGGAGTGATCCAGGACGATGTTTGTGTTGTTCTGAAAATGTCGCACAAAATACTAAGCCATGTCATCCCATGTATGCCATTTACTGACATTCTGACAATTATACCACTCCAAGGCTGCCCCAGTCAAGCTTTTGCTAAAGTACGCCATTAGCAAATAGTCTTTCTCGCCAACATTCCTCATTTCCTTGCAATATTCCCTCAGATGGACTATCAGATCTTCACCTTCTTCATTCAAGTTGAACTTTGGTACTTTAAACTCTATGAGCAGGCAGACATCGGGGAGTGTACACAACTCTTGGTGAGACATGATACCTTGGTCTCCTGTCCCTTGTCCGTTTTTAAGGACTGTTCTATGTTCTTCAGCCTCTCAGAACTTGGAGGAAGAGTGATGGGGACACTGGGGTGATTGGGAGATGCCAAAGTTTGGTAAGGACAACATCTGAGAAATCGGGTGGTGGCGGTATTGGTGTCTTCCCGACCATCCAAGCCTGATACATGTCTGTTATGTGCTGTCTTAACATCCTCACCTCATCAGCCAAACGCGTGTCTCGTTCAACTAACCATTTTGGGGTACTGATATCAACCACCCCCATTTTGTTGTGATCCGCCATCGACCTTTTGGGTTTTTATGTTGTAGAGAGGAGTTACTATTTCCGGAACCACAACTAACCACCTTTCTGGATGATACGACAAAATGAAACCATCACGTTAGCGTTAGGGCATTTAACAGATAGGCAAACATACATTAAAGATACAATGCACCTAAGCAGTTAACCATTTCTATCATGCATTTGCTTCAGTTGCGTGCGTCATTCCGACTTCTCATAATTGTGCCTCTTCTTTTAACGTCTCTCAAACTTTCCTTTATTTTATTTATTTTTCATTTTCCCCTTCTTTTCTTTTTCTTCTTTTTAGTGGTGGTCGAATCTTATGTGGATTGCCTGCGTATCATATCCCCGCATGAATCAGACCGTGCGTAGTTCTGGCCGATAAAAGGTAAGGAAAAAATAAAACATTATTTTCAATATTCATAATAAAACAAACTTTGATTACAAAAATTCGAAACTCAACAGACTCCAATGAAGGATGAACTACAGACATGAAGAAAAATACCGACTCCAAGACAAACTGATAGACTTTAATAGAAACGAAATACAGTCGCAAGAAATCACGAATACATTAGTGCCTCAATTGCTCCTGGACCCGCGGGCATCATTCGGCCTTGCCGTGGGTCGACTAGCTAAATCCCTTTGGAGGTGGTGGAGATCTTCCATTACCCGGCGAACAAAAAGCATCACGGTGGCAAAGAACATAGATCTAGTCATATCCTCACAACTGCTGCACTTCATTGCGATATAGTGGGCGATCTTTGTGATTCTTTCTCTTATGACACCCTTCTCTTGCAACAGATGCCCAATCTGATCGACTCTAGCTTCCAAGGTTTGTTCAGCCAACTGGTTTCATTCTTGGTGTTGTTGCAAATCTCTTTCTAGCCGTGCCATTGCCATATAGCACTATTCTCGTTCAACTTTGAAGTTTTTCACTTGTCTAATTTTCTTATTCTCTGCGGTGATGATCTATTCCTTTAATCCCGCAACCTTACTGTCGAACTCTTCTTCTAACTTCTTAAACATACGTGCTCGTTCTGCCGCATTTTCAGCCAATTGTTTTCGAGCCCGGGCAAGTTCTCTTTCAACTTTGTTTAAATTAAAATTGTAGCCATTCACCTTCTGTCTCAATTATCTGTAAGTTTTGCATCTCTGGCACTTTGGACAAGGTTTTCTGCCGCTACTTTTATTTTCTTAAACTGGGCTCGAAGGGCCTCATTTTCTTTGGCTAGCTTCTTCTTTTCCCCCCATCTGCAGCGGTTTGAACATCCTTTTCAAATTGAAGTTCCATGGCTTGCTTCTCCAGTTTGCCTATAGTGTCCCTATACTCGCGTTCTGTAGCCAACCAGTTCCACTGTTCCTGTGATAATTAGACGAAATCCTGGAGGTAGGGTCTTTTGGCAGGCCTCCCGAATGCTATTTCTTTCTTATACCAAGCATGATACCCTGGTGAAACTTCTCCTTTAGATCAATCCCGTACCCAAGTATTTGCCGCCAGGTATTGACATTCACTCCAGATCTGGCAGACTGTTGCTTCAGGGAACTGACCATCCGATCCAATCTCAACTACCCGGATACTAAGATCTTCGTCTTTAGGCACTATCTGGCACCTCCCGAGCTGTCTCAAAACCCGATACGAGGCATAAGGCTGGATGCTCCTAAGACCCATCAGAAGAAAATGAGGCCTCGTTGCTGGCATGTATATGATTTCATCCACAGGCAACCATCCCAGCGTCCGCTCTATTTGGCTAGTAGTGATGGACCGAAAGTAAGATATCCATCCTATGACTCCTTCAGGCAAGCTGATCCCTTTAATCCTTGTACAAAATTCCTCTATACAAGTTTTCTCTGTTGACCCATAGCTTATGAATTGGGGACGGTGACACGGGTGTTCGATCATCCACATTTACAACAACATATTGCACCCCTCAAAGAAGTCTCCCCCGGCTCTGCAGACTGTGAGAGCACGAAACATCTCAGCTACTATCATAGGCGCGAGTGTGCTCTTGGCCTGAGTGAGCAAAGTGCTAACAGCCCCTGCTATTTTTATGTCGCTATTCTCGTCTTTTCTCGGGAACACCAGGAGCCCCAGGAAAGCCACCATAAAAGCGAATCGTCTATGCTCTTCCCATTTGAGGCGATTTCCTTTGCTACAGATTTTATTCTCCAGCTTGTTAAACCCTCATATACGACCATATCTCCGGCTTGTGTACCCATCTGCTTATCTTTAGTGAGTCCAAAAATCTGTGCACAGCTATGGTTCTTGGAGCAACCAAATACTTGTGTCTTAAAGGAAGCTCAGCATTCCCAATATACCCGGCTATTTCTTCTAACGTCGGGGTGAGTTCAAAATCTGGAAAGTGGAACACATTGTGCGCCGGGTCCCAGCATGTGACCAATGCCCTTATGATGTCTCCCCTGGGTATAATTTCCAACAGTCTGGGAAGACCCCCCAAATATTTCTTGACCTCATCTTGCCCTTCTTTACCCAAATCGTTCCACCACAGCCGCAACTCCAAAGGGATCTTGCTTATGAAAGAGAAAGGTTCATTTTGTATTGTGCTCATCTTGCACATTTATTAAGGTAATTAAGTGAAACATTCCTGATTTTTATTCTATGTGACTCAGAAATAAAAAATGGACCCCTTTTTTCATATTTCTAATTCTAAAACCGAAAAGCCAGTTTTGCAGACACGACCTTTCAGCACCTCTAAAGGAAGATTTTAAGGCTGTGCCCACTAACTGGGCAAAAAATTAGAAAAGACCAAAGGTGATTATTTATGCAAAATTAGCCTTCCGGCATCCCTTTCGGGAACATTCGGCTACTTTTGGCATTACCTCACCTATTTATAATAAAAACAAAACTTTGTTTATTTTGGGCCATTTTTGTAAAGAAAAGTTGGACCCAATGAGGGTTGCCTACGTATCTCACATCCGGTGAGAATCAAACTTACGTAGTTCGGGCAAACAAAATAGACTATTCTTTGAAAACAAGACCTTTTTTTTCTTTTCTTTTCATTGGTAGATAAAACAAGACTTTTTTTTTCCATTGGCAGATAAAACAAACTATTTTTGAAAACAAATTTTCTTTTCTCTTTTTTCATTTTTTTTTCAAAGAAGTTGGGCTGAGTTTCGACACTTATTTGGACATTGGGTTTTTCAAAATAGGCGATTAACTCCCTTTACCCTCATACTGCTGTATATATATTTTTTCAAATATTCAAAAGCCGGTCAACATGCAAGTCCGAAACAAATAAATGCACAAGTAGGATGCATCAGGATGATCCATTATTCTGGGTACACCTGTCCTAGATGGACCCAACCCCTGTGTTGAGTCCCCTAAGTCAAAATGCACATGATGCAAATAAGCATTCCTACTAGGGATCCAGCATGAGGCTGCGTTATTCTAGGTTCAAAAAACTAGGCATATGTTCTAGACTGTGTACCCAAGTGGACAACTTGAGTCGAGGAGGCGGCTATATACCGGGAACCAAAAGGCCATCCGGCTTATTAACTTGTCCGGCCTCTTTCTTAATTTAAGGTATAACACTAACAGAATAGGGAGTCTCGACCAACGAGCACATCCCTAGAGGTGAGAAGAGAGGGGTTTCGTAACAGTTTTATATACTATTCAAATAATATCAAAGGGGTAAAAAGCAACATTTGCACATTAGTCCCAAACATGTAATAAAATCAGATAATATACAATCCGAATACACCAAATATACCAAGCGCGAATTCTTGAACCCTGAACCAAAGTTCTGGATTCTTATCCCCAGCAGAGTCGCCAGAGCTGTCACACCTCCTTTTTACACTACACCCACAAGGAAATGTATAATAAAGAGAGTTTTTCCAATTAAAGGACAATCGAAACGGAATTCATTTATTAAGAGATTCAGAGTCGCCACTTGGGAGATTTATGGTATCCCAAGTCACCGGTTGAATCCCGAATTGAGGAAAAGAATGACTCTGTTTAACAGTCCGCGAACCAGAAATTCGGGTAAGGAATTCTGTTAACCCGGGAGAAGGTGTTAGGCATTCCCGAGTTCCGTGGTTGTAGCACGGTCTCTCAACTGTCACATTCAGCTTGAATTATCTGATTTTAAACAATTATGAACCTATGTGCAAATTTTAGCTTATTAACCGCTTTTATTGTTTTTTAATTATGGAGGATTGCAACGTCGTTAAAACACGTCTTGAACCACGTCACATAAATGCACCCGTGATTTTTCAAATATTTTAACTTCGTTGAGATTTGAATTTGGGTCACATAAATGTGCACCCGAGTTTAGGAAAGTAAATTATTAAAATAACGCGCCTAAAGCAACTAGCGTGTTGATATCTTTGCGAGGGCTGTGGAAATTTATTAGACGGCATACCTCGAGTTCTAAATATTTTAGAGACATAATTAGAGAGGGCCAAGCATTCAAAATTTTGTTAGGATCGACACACCACTATTTTTCATTTTAAGGAAATTTCAAATTACATTGTTGAGGGCCATAGCTACATTTGCTAAATGTGGCACACCTTGCTTAATTGTTTCTAGATCCTTAGCCTCTTTAACTCTAATGCTCATATGGGCTAAATAAGCGACTTTGTATAAAACTCCGGCCCACATCTCTAAATTATTAGGTTAAGTCTCTAAGTTATTAGGCTACCATATAAGGAGGTTGCCTTGGAATTAGAGAACCTTGATACCATTCAGGCGCAAAGGGCCCAAACACTCCAACCAGCGCCGGCTACAAACAAAGAACCCTGGATCGAATTCCTGAAGCCAACAATTATTGATTTTTGCCATAACTTTTCAACTATTAGTGAACAGGAAACTTATACAACTACCAATAATGATCCACTTTTAAATTAGACTAAGGCCTAGACTATATGGGAACATCAGTTGGTTATAATTGGAATCAAACAAACTATATAAGGATAGTGACTTAGAATAATTAAACCATCGTAGCTGCTTATCGTTTTAAACTTAAACACATTCTGCGTAACGAAGTTAAAAATCCAGCCAGCTCAACTATTAAACTTGAACCAATTCAGATCCACTTAACTTATTTCAAGAGCCAGTTTCTAATTAATCACGAGGATACACACCCGATTCACAAACAGTGACCACACTGACTATAATGAACTCTAGTATCAAGCTGTAAAATCAAGGGACCTACTCAAACACCTTATTATATGTTGGACATTTCATTCACCCAAGAGCATTCATCTATCATTATATGACCAAAGTCCAGCATTCTTCTAAATGACTAAAGCAAATTAACATATGAATTATAACAAGAAAGTAAAGATATAAACAACAAAAGCTAATAAAATTTGACATCCGAATAAGACTTTTATTCAAATTCCAACTCAAATATCCAACTTGCATACAAATTCATTTTGGCTCCAACTTGTTGTACTTCATTTTGTTAGCATAGAGGTATGAAGACATACCTAGAATTAAAACAAAAGGGAAGGAGAGAATGAGCTACCAGCAAGGTCAGTCAACAGAAAATTAACACCAGCAACAGCAACAACAACAATCCAACTCAGCAGATGACACCAATAGACCATGAATATGACTTCAAAACTCAACAGCAAACTAAACCAGACTTCAAAGATCAAAACCAATCCACTTCAAACATAGAATGCAGTTTGACAAACCCAAAAATCCAGGAAAATAAGGACCAATGTAACAGACTAGCTTGAATGACTATATTGAAATTCAGAAATTAACCAGGAGCCTTTGAACCCTAGCTACTGACTTATCGGAACAACAACTTTCAGCCTCTCTATATTTTAGTACATGTATTCTTTCTTACACTCTTAGCTTTACATGATGTTTTTTTTTCTTTCTCAAAATCTCTCTATCAGTCTATCTTTTAGTGTATTCTTGTCTGTTCTAAGGTCTGATCCCCCTTTCTCTCAATACTGTCTAGTATTTATACCCTCCCTCAAACCTTTCCCAGCTCATAAGAGCACTAAACCCCTGTATCTCCACTTTCAAACAAGAAATATTTACCCACATGTTATTCTTTGATCCTCCACTTCTAAAGATAGTAAACAGGATGTCAGTTCCCTATACCCCCCCACTTTCCATTATTTTAGTTCAGCTAGTACGGGCAGCCTGTATTTTAATCCTGGCGTGCCTGACAATCAGTGTTGGCATACCACTAATCCTAAACCATTTAATTCTGTTAACTATCCCTTAGCCCTGTAATTAGTCAAATAAACCCCCCTGCTATTTAAATCCAGAACAACCTGGGTTAAATTTGACCCAACGCAAACCAAGTTTAGGTTTCCAATCAATTGAAACAACCTATGTATACATCTAAACATGTATTAATTAGATTCATACTAATCCCTAATTCGACTACCTAAGTGCATTAAACAACAAATACAAACTTCCGTCTTAATACCAACAACATCCTAATTATTTGAAATAAATCAACAAAATCCGTCCACTGAAACCAGACAGTATGCAACACAAACATATATTATAAGATTGATCAACTTTCAATTGAAATTTGATCAATAAAAGAAAAGAAAGAGATGAGGAATATGAACATCCGAATCAAAAATAACTTAAAACAAAAGAGAACTTACCTGCTCGGCTTGAACTTATGACTGACCTTCTGATTTAAATCACCAAATAAGGTCAATCACTTATTCTTTGTTAAGAACAAGTAAAGAACCTTATTTTGTGATAAAATCAGTCTTAAACCTATGAGGAACTGAAGCATCGATTTTTATTTTTATTTTTTTTATTTTGGCCTAAAATTCGAACCGATTAGGCCATGTTTGAAAGAACCCGGTGGTAGATTAGGGATGAGGGAATTTGGGTGGACATTTGGTGTTGGTTTGGGGCTGAAATGAGATGGCGCTGCCACCAGAAGGTAGTGGGGGAATGGTGCCGGCTGCTAGGGTTCATGGCTAAGGTTTGACATTCAACACGTATTAAGGGTGTTCGAAGGAAACAGAGTTGGTATTTGGGATGGGGAGGTGATGGTGGTTCAGGGGTGTGATTTTGGTGGCCATCGGAGGTGGTGTTGACGGACACGGTGGAGGGGCTGTTAGGGTTTTGATTATTCGAGGAGATAGGTTGGGATTAGAATAAAACTGAGGGTGGATCGGAGATGGGGGATTATGGTGATCACACAGTGTAAATTTGAGGTGGTTTGGCCACCGTCCGCCGCCGTGGGCGATTTTCGGAGGGCGGAGGACGGTCGTGTGAGGTATGGTCTCTGAAGAGGTAAGAGACGAGGAGGTGGGGGGTTTGGTTTGGGGTAGGGGTAAGGATTTGGATATATAAAATGAGGGAATTAACTTGATCCGTTGGATCAATGGGAATCAAGGGCCGAGATGAATCAGAGGGGTTAAACAAGGTCGTTTCAGTTAGTTGG
>MU666791.1:8616-37211 GCA_026770625.1 Nicotiana glauca
AAAATGGCACTCCAAAGTTGCTCCAACATCGGCTCCCATGGAAGAAATGAAGTGAAAATTAGCCAAACTTCGATTTTTAAAGAAATCTCTCTGTCACAAGCAATTTCCGCTTCCGCGGAAAAATTTTCGCTTCTGCGGAAAATTTCCGCTTCAGCGGACAAATTCCCGCTTCTGCGGTTATGACAGCAACCAGCACTTTCTCGACACGAAAATGAGCATAACTCCCTCATACGATCTCCAAATTCAACGATTCTTTTTGCTATGGCTCCGAAATTACGATACGAATCTAATGGTTCAATAAAAACTTAATTTGGAGCTCATTTGCTTAATATGGTACTCCTTTTATGTACAAATAAACGGCGTTAAAGCATCAAACAAGAGCGCGATACAACCCGAAACACACCCGAGGCCTCCGGGACCTCGACCAATCTCACCAATCTATCCCAAAACACATTACGGACTTTCTCGAGGCCTCAAATCACATCAAACAACGCTAAAATCAAGAATCAACCTCTAATCCAAGCTTTATGAACTTTAGAACTTCCAACTTCTACTGCCAATGTTTAAACCTATGAAATCACGTCCGACTGACGTCAAATTTTGCACACAAGTCATATTCGACATTACGGACCTACTCCAACTTTCGAAATCAGATTCCGACCCCGATATCAAAAAGTCCACTCCGGTCAAACTTCTCAAAAACCTTCAAATTTCTATCTTTAGCCAAATGGCTTCAAAATAACTCACGGACCTCCGAATTCACTTCTGATCGCGCTCCCAACTCCAGAATCACCGTACAGAGCTACTCCCAATCTCGGAATTCCAAACGGACATCGATAACGCTGAAATGCACTTCAAGCCAAACTTAAGAAATTTCTTCCAAAATGCTAACTTCCACAATAGGCGCCAAAATGCTCCTGGGTTATCCAAAACCCGAACCGGGCATACGCCCAAGTCCGATGTCATCATACAAACCTTCGGATCCTGATTCCGAGGTCGTTTACTCAAAAATCCAATCCTAGTTCATTCTTTCAACTTTAAGCTTCTGAAATGAGAATTTTCATTTAAATTTAACTCTGATCTTTCTGAATTCCAATTCCAACCATGCGAACAAGTCACAATGCCTGAAATGAAGCTGCTCATGGCCTCAAACAGCTGAATGACGCGCTAGGGCTCAAAACGGCCGGTCGGGTCATTACATTCTCTCCCACTTAAACATACGTTCGTCCTCGAATGTGCTGAGAAATATACCGAAGTAGTCTGAAATCACTATTTAGCACCTCATGCACCTTCCCGTGCTACCACAACTTAGCTGAGCACATTAGCTCGATAAATTCTGAAGATATTACCTTTTATTCAAACAAATAAGCCTTAGAGCCCGATTCCAACATCCGGAATTCTATGCCAGGCATGTTTCCAACATAAGACCACCAAATCATTCACCACACGCTGTACCCAACATGACTGCATAACCTTGCTGAATTCTTACTTTGCAACACTTAATCCACAGGACCACGATATAATTTTCTGATCAACTTAGCCAATATTCGACGATTCAGATGTTCCCATTGCACCTCATGACACACGCAAGTCTTACCCTAACTCTTACAATACCGCCACGATGGATGAGATGTGCCAGAATTCATAATCAACTGCCGAGTCAACCAATCATTGAGTCTATACTTCTGACAAGAAACATCACCACATTCTAGATGAAATAATGATATTTGCTCCTTAATATGCTTCATATAATCAGATTGCACTGATCCTAAATCCCAAAATCTCATCTCACCCAGTACGAACTACTCAGGCAATAAGCCACTCCGAATGCGATCACAAGTCTCATATAACGCCACAATGTGCCAATAGGCCACCAATCCGAACACAACACAAACAGAAAATTGAATTCTGGAAGGAATTAACTAACCCCCGCACTAATACGGAATTTCCTTAGAAGATAGGAAGTGAAACACACAAAAATAGCATATAGAAAACCAGACTCGACATCACATTGTTGCGGTGCGCAACCCGATCCAAATAACCCATGGCGGCATGCCACCTGTTCCACACATAGATCTCACATAAGGAGATTGCACTTCGAGCTAAATCTGCTCATTACAATAAAAATATCGAATTTCGATCGCAAGCACGCTAAGTGCATAGTACTATCCCTGAGAAAACACATAGCACTATAGGCTACAAAACTCAAGCACAACTAAGGTACGATACAAGATCTGAATTTCAAGAGCCATTCTGCTCACATAACATCATCGCCACGCGGAACCTTAACACATAAGAATTTACCAAGCCGTCTCACAAATCATATGGCGCAATACATCATTACCTGGAATAGCTGATGACAAAATAACACCCTGACTGTTCCTCCATAAGGAACGCTCGCTGAAACGAACACCACTGGCCTAATATAAAGCCTTGTTCACATATAAATCAATCCACTGATCTCAAGCTAAATTTCTGATTGCACCAACTTGGCTAATAACCTTTCAAAGGTCCATAGTAACTCCATTTGCCTCATCACACGTAAGAACAACCATCATAACCGGAGCAACCTCCTCAGTTCATAACCCAATAAACAAAGTTCCCTTCAGGCATAAATCCTCAAATCAATGATATTACCACAATCCTTACACTTGGTTTAAATCTTTAGTCAGTCAAGTGACTACATGTCACACTTATACAATCTTCCCGTGGGGCATTCTCCCACAATCTTCCGAGTTAAATAACGGATCTGCACATCTAAACCATCAGATGCACCAACTCTGAAAAGCGATCAAGAATCCTTAACCAGGATGCAAAGCCTTTTTCATAACACATCGATCTCAGGTGACGCTGAAGACACTACCAATTTACTTTAATCATTCAACCATTTCCTTGCTCATCCGAACCCATGACATCCTTGCCAACACTGAACTACAACCTTGATCCTCACTCTGAATTTCCATGCTACTCACTGCACCCAACGTGCCAATATACGATAGAACACGATTTTCATCATAACTCTGAAATCATTAATATTTTAACACTTCATCATATAAGATCGTTGCACTGAACTCACTTCAGGATAATCATAGCAACGCACAGGCAAATCCCCATAATCGTAGAATATGCAAATCTGCAAGTAGTGATCCAAGCCACCATAGTCCTTTCGGAATCCGCTTCCACTTAACAAGCCATAACAGAAGAATGCCCCTGATTAATCATCAATCACGGCGGCCGACAGACCTCACACGTACCGCAAGAGATCATACACATAACTTGATCACGCGGACTGAACTGATCACTGGCCCTAACATGCCAATTCAACTATGGCTAATCAATTTACCTTCTTCCAATTCATTCTTGCTTACCTTAGAAATAAGACTAACTCCATTCAACACATAACATACTCCATCTACACTCGCCCCGAGTGACCTTGAATCACGAGACCAGGCTGTCTCAATTCCCACGAACTATTTCATATCACCCAAATGCTACACCACAAGTCAAAATATCATATAACATTCTGGGCACCTTCTCATAAGTTGTTACAAAGCTTGAGTCTTAACTGTACTCATAGGATCGAAATCATTGAGCACCACACCTACCTTCTGAATCCACTAGGACCATTATTGAGAGCCACCCGCTCTGGCTTGGTCCCGAATATAATTCACTCCATAAATCTTATAACACACGAATACTCTCTCGGCGAAGCACCTGGCGAAATCACTCTCTCTGAAACTTGTATCTATACCAGGCATAAATCTTGAACCTTTTTCCAAGTCCGAACATGAGCCAATAAGGCCAACCATCGCATGCCTCCAACAATTCATTCGCTCAAATTACCACTTATGGTCTTTTCCCGTAGCTGAAACAACCAGTCGATATGCAGATAAACAGAGACCTCACAAGCAATTAACCATGCAACCCAATCTTAGGCGGTGGGACTCTCCCACTTAGCTTGAAGCCATTATTACATAACTCTGGAACTCACCAGAATCCTTTATCTCTTGTTGACATAACCTTATAAAATCATTCGCCGCAATTTCTTGGAATCTTCCTGTAAATCCCCATCTTTCATGTTTCTGAATCATCATCCACATTCACACGACCGACCTCTTTGTTGGACAACCAATATAATTCCTTGCAGCAGCTTTGCCAACCACGCGATCGCTAATCTGCTCACGGGAGATAACCTGCTTGCAGAAACCACTTCCCGACACCTTCTAAATGCTGCTGCACGGGATACAGTCACTATGACATCAACAACCAAATCCTGAGCCCAAGCTCACTCTCTAGTTGAACCAGTCCGTTCACTCCTCGTAGATATCAATTAAATGTGCGGCAACACCTTCCCAAATTCAGAGTTGTGCTGCACCCTCCTCCATTTCAAGCAGCTCTTTTCCTCTATATCAACCTTCTATCGCATAATAGCCCATATTTCAAGTCATACCCGCAGACTTCAATCATCAATCATTAAAATCCCTAATTCGATCCAAACACTCCTTAAGGCGTACAGTCATCCTACTACCAAGCTCGTATGCAACACCCGCCACTCTCCCACTTTGGGGGAACTCATCTCCTTAATCGGTCACTCGACCTTGCTTATCATACTTGGCCTTCTAAAAATTTTAAACACCGCCTGACACTTCCCACATGTCTTTCCTCATATTTTGCTGCTCAATTATTGCCTTAAATAGAACCTATCTTCGTGGCACTTGAACCCACAATAGCTGCAAATCTTTAAGCCTTTCCAAAGGTCATCTTTATCGATCCGTCAACGTTAGAAATTCTGATTCGATCTTGAACCACCGCACCATGTGACAACTGACAGCCGTATCTCCAATACTATTTTACAATATCCTGCTATAAAGGTGAATTGTAGCAGATTATAACATCGACGAACTTGGTACATTCCAATAGGACCACAACACCCCATCATAGAAGAAAAGCTCCACCACACTCGTAAATGCCAAGTCTCTTTACTTTCACTAGCCCACATCTGACCATTCTTAATCCGACTGCCTTTTCCCCTGCCGGAAATAAAATACTGAATCCCTTGATTACACACTGAGTAAACCTTCCTTCAATTCATCCACTGGCCCGACACGTGGACAAACATCCTACCATCACAACAACACTGCAGAAAATCGCTCATGAGCATCATGGCAACCTGTGCCTATCCTCAAGGCTCTTAGAAGTCCTGTTATTGAGCTGAACAATAGACTACCCTTCCATAAAGCGACTATAATAGTCCAATCAACTATACCGGAAAAATCATCCCATACCATATTTGTAGTGTCATTTCAATTCTTCAAATTCTCGATTTCTAGCAAGCGCTCGCGTCGCGTAAGATTGAGTAGGAAGGAATCAAAGGCATAAGACTCAAAGGAATAGAACCGCACGATAAGGAAATCAAGAAGATAAGTACTCCTAACAGCCCTGTAGCCTCCCGAGAATAAGTACAGACGTCTCCCTACCGATCCGCGAGACTCTACTAGACTTGCTCATGACTCTTGAGACCGACGGAAACCTAGTGCTCTGATATCATGTTGTCACGACCCAAAATCCACTAAGGGTCGTGGTGGCGCCAGACACTGTTGTCAAGCCAGCCAACTCAAATACTTTAAGTTAGTCTCATTTTAACACTTTTGAAATACAGGATTTTTCCTTCATTATTTAGAAATTTTAAAGAATATATTTTCAAATCAAATTTAAAGGTTAAGCAATTAATACAATACTCCAAACCATCCCAGAACCCGGTGTCACAAGTGCATGAGCATCTACTGATAAGAGAAATAAAATACAACATCCGCCCGGGATACAGTGGACGGACAGTAAATACAGTACAAAGGAAGGGACTACTCTAGCTGCAGCCGTCTCGAATGTTGCAGCTCACCTAGTCCCAGAATCATCTGTGCTGCTATGCCTAGTAAGCCACTGGAGTCACATATACTTGTGCAACAAAATGCACAGCAAGTGTAGTATGAGTACAAAAACAACGTATACCCAATGAGTATCCTGCCTAATCCCGAAGGGGTAGAGATGAGATGGTCAACTTTGACACTCTCTAGTGGCCCAATAATTATTCATCCTTAATAAATATATTAAACAGTGGATTTATTTTATAAACATGATTTTAATCCAAATAGAGGAAACAAGTAAACACATAATTCTTTCATAGGAATTTTCCATAGGTCCTCTTTATTATTAACAAATAAATCTCGAGCTAGGGTGAGGCATTGACAACTTAAATAAGTTCAGGACAACAGCACAAACATGCGCAAATCATGTCGAGGTCGACGGCCCGCTCTAACAGAAATGTAAATTGTGCACTGCCGAGGGTCGAGCGGCCCGTACCATAGATGCATCTATTTAATCTGCCGAGGCGTTCGGCCCGTTCCAGAAATAAACACATACCCTGCTCGCGAATCATGCATGCGACGCAAGTACATATAAGAATACATGCTCAATCAGTCAAATAAGAGCTTATCGGGGAATATTTATTGAAATAAAACCAATTCTCCTTTAACAATTTAAGAAATAAAGCTTAATCCCTTTGAAATTCATTTACTAATTTAATGTGATTTAGGATTCAAGCCATCAATGGGTTTACAAATAATCCAAGTATAACATGCTTTTGGGTCTTAGACTACCCGAACAATAGCATAATAGTAGCTACGCACGGAATCTCGTCACTTCGTGCGTACGTAGCCCATACAAATAGGAGCACATAACAAATTTAACTCACCTATGGGGTAAATTCCCCCTCACAAGATTAGAAAGGAGACTCACCTCGCTCCAAAGATCCACAACCGGCATTCTACATTCTTCCGAAGGCTCGAACCAACAAAAAATGCTCCAAAACTAGCCAATCGTCATACAAATCCATTAATATGAGCTCAATTAAACTTTACAACCCAATTTGTAACAATTCCTAACCCCGAACGAAAAGTTGACAAAAATGTTCTCGGGCCCACATGCCCGGAAACCAAAAAATTTCAAAGATAAATATTACCCATAGCCTCACGAACTCAAATATATGATTTTCTCTAAATTCCATATCCAAAATCGTGGTCAAATTCCAAGAATACTAATTTTCTAGGTTTTCCCTTAAACCCCAAGTTTCTACAATTTTCCATGTCTAAATCCATATATAAATATACTCAAAACTGGTAGAAATCACTTACCTCATGCTTGGTGATGAAAATGGCACTCCAAAGTTGCTCCAACATCGGCTCCCATGGAAGAAATGAAGTGAAAATGAGCCAAACATCGATTTTTAAAGAAATCTCTCTGTCACCAGCAATTTCCGCTTCCGCGGACAAATTCCCACTTCAGCGGTCCCGCTTCAGCGGAACATTTTTGCTTCTGCGGTTATGACAGCAACCAACACCTTCTCGACACGGAAATGAGCATAACTCCCTCATACGATCTCCAAATTCGACGATTCTTTTTGTTATGGCTATGAAATTATGATACGGATCTAATGGTTCAATAAAAACTTAATTTGGAGCTCATTTGCTTAATATGGTACTCCTTTTATGTCCAATTAAACGGCGTTAAAGCATCAAACAAAAGCGCGATACAACCCGAAACACACCCGAGGTCCCCGGGACCCCGACCAATCTCACCAACCTGTCCCAAAACACATTACGGACTTGGTCGAGGCCTCAAATCACATCAAACAACGCTAAAATCAAGAATCAACCTCCAATCCAATCTTTATGAACTTTAGAACTTCCAACTTCTACTTCTGATGCTTAAACCTATGAAATCACGTCCGACTGACCTCCAATTTTGCACACAAGTCATATTCGACATTACGGATCTACTCCAACTTTCGGAATCGAATTCTGACCCCGATATTAAAAAGTCCACTTCCGGTCAAACTTCTCAAAAACCTTCAAATTTTTATCTGTAGCCAAATGGCTTCAAAATAACCCACGGACCTCCGAATTCACTTCCGATCGCGCTCCCAACTCCATAATCACCGTACGGAGCTACTCCCAGTCTCGAAATTACAAATGGACATAGATAACGCTGAAATGCACTTCAAGCCAAACTTAAGAAATTTCTTCCAAAATGCTAACTTCCACAATAGGCGCCAAAACGCTCCCGGGTTATCCAAAACCCGAATCGGGCATACGCCCAAGTCCGATATCATCATACGAACATGCTGGAACCTTTAGATCCCGATTCCGAGTTCGTTTACTCAAAAATCCAATCCTAGTTCATTCTTTCAACTTTAAGCTTCTGAAATGAGAATTTTCATTTAAATTTAACTCCAATCTTTCTGAATTCCAATTCCGACCATGCGAAGAAGTCACAATGCCTGAATTGTAGCTGCTCATGGCCTCAGACTGCTGAACGACGCGCTAGGGCTCAAAACGACCGGTCGGGTCGTTACATAAGCAAACGTTCATCCTTCAACGAGTCAAGAAACATACCTGAAGCCTCGAATAGGTAAGGATATCTGCTCTGCATCTCCCCCTCAGTCTCCCAAGTAGCCTCCTCCATGGGCCGACCTCTCCACCGCACTTTCGCGGAAGCTATATCCTTTGACATTAACTTTCCAACTTGTCGCTCCAAAATGGCTATCGGTTCCACATCATAAGTCAAATCATCATCTAACTTAACCGTGTTAAAGCCCAAAATATAAGACGAATCCCCAATATACTTTTGAAGCATAGAAACATGAAATACCGGATGTACACTCGAGAAACTGGGTGGCAAAGCAAGCTCATACGCCACCTCCCCAATCCTCCGAAGTACCTCAAAAGGCCCAATGAATCGATGACTCAATTTACCTTTATTCGCAAATCTCATCTCACCCTTCATGGGTGAAACTTTCAACAGAACCTTTTCACCCACCATGTAGGACACATCCCGAACCTTCCTGTCGGCATAACTCTTTTGTCTCGACTGCACTGTATGAACCCTCTCCTGAATCACCTTCACCTTGTCTAAAGCATCCTGCACTAAGTTCGTACCAAATAGCTAGCCTCACCCGGCTCAAACCAACCAATCGGAGATCTCTGCCGCCTCCCATATAAAGCCTCATATGGATCCATCTGAATACTCGACTGGTAACTGTTGTTATAACCAAACTCTACGAGCGGTAGAAAATGATCCCATGATCCTCCAAAATCAATGACACAAGCGCATAACATGTCCTCCAATATCTGAATAGTACGCTAGAACTGCCCGTCCATCTGAGGGTGAAAAGTTGTGCTCAACTCAACCTGGGTACCCAACTCTCGCTGCACAGACCTCCAAAACTACAAAGTAAACTGAGTACCCCTATTTGAAAGGATGGAAACTGGGACACCATGCAAATGAACAATCTCCTACATATATATCTATGCCAACCGCTCTGAAGAATAGGTAGTGCTCACAGGAATGAAGTGCACGGACTTGGTCAGCCGATCCACAACCACCCAAATAGCATCGAACTTCTTCAATGTCCGTGGGAGCCCAGATACAAAGCCTATGGTAATCCGCTCCCACTTTCACTCTGGGATATCCATCCATTGAAGCAAGCCACCCGGTCTCTGATACTTATACTTCACCTGCTGAGAATTGAGACATTGAGCTACAAACCCCCACAATGCTTTTCTTTATTCTCCTCCACCAATAATGTTGTCTCAGATCCTGATACATCTTTGCGGCACCTGGCTGAATGGAATACCGCGAGCTATGGGCCTCCTCCAGAATCAACTCCCGAAGCCCATCGACATTGGGCACACAAATCTGGCCCTGCATCTTCAACACCCTATCTTCACCAATATTCACATCTCTGGCATTATCATGCTAAACTCTATCCTTAAGGACAAGAAAATGAGGATCATCATATTGGGGCTCTCGGATGTGATCGTATAAAAAGACCGAGAAATCACACTAGCTAATACCCAACTGGGCTTCAAAATATCCAGTCTCACAAACCGATTGGTCAAGGCCTGAACATCAACTACAAGAGGTCTTTCCCCAACAGGAATATATGCCAATCTCCCCATCGTCACTGCCTTCTGGCTCAAAGCATCGGCCACTATATTAGCCTTCCCCGGATGATAGAAGATAGTAATGTCATAATCCTTTAGCAGCTCCAACCATCTTCGCTTCCTCAAATTGAGATCCTTCATCTTGAACAACTACTGGAGGATACGATGATCAGTGAATATCTCGCAAGACACACCATAAAGATAATTCCTTCAAATCTTCAATGCATGAACAATGGCAACCAACTCCAAATCGTGAACAGGGTAGTTCTTCTCATGGAGTTGCAACTGACGAGAAGCATAAGCACTAAATCTACCATCCTACATCAATACAAACCCAATGCCCACTCTCGAAGCATCACAATACATTGTGTATGAACCTGAAGCTGACGGCAATACTAACACTAGAGTTGTGGTCAAGGCAGTTTTGAGCTTCTAGAAGCTCTCCTCACGCTCATCAGACCACTGGAATAGAGCGCCCTTCTGAGTCAACTTAGTCAAGGGCGATATAATAGATGAAAATCTCTGAACAAACCCGCGGTAGTAACCCACAAAACCAAGGAAGCTATAAATCTATGTGGCTGAGGACGGTCTAGGCCAACTCTGAACTGCCTCTATCTTCTTCGGGTCAACCTGAATACCCTTGTTGGACACCACGTGCCCCCAAGAAAGCCACTTAACTAAGCCAAAACTCACATTTGGAGAACTTTTCATAAAGCATATCCTCTCTCAATCTCTGTAACACCACTATCAAATGCTCCGCGTGCTCCTCCTGACGACGTGAGTATACTAGAATATCATCAATGAAAAAAATAATGAACGAGTCAAAATAAGGCTGGAACAGGTTGTTCATCAAATGCATGAATGTTGATGGGGCATTGGTCAGCCTAAAAGACATCACGAGGAATTCATAATGACCATATCGGGTCCTGAAAATTGTCTTGAGAATATCTGAGTCCCTAATTTTTAGCTGGTGATACCCTGATCGAAGATCAATCTTGGAGAACACTCTCGCTCCCTGAAGCTGGTCAAACAAATCATCGATACGAGGCAAACGATACTTCTTCTTAATTTTTACTTTGTTCAACTGCCTCTAATCAATTCACATCCTCATAGTGCCATCCTTCTTCTTCATGAACAGAACAGGTGCACCTCAAGGTGACATATTAGGCCAAATAAACCCCTTATCAAGAAGTTCCTGAAGTTGCTCCTTTAACTCCTTCAAATCTGTCGGTGTCATACGATATGGTGGAATAGAAATGGGCTGAGTGACCGGTACTAGATCAATACCAAAATCGATATCCCTATCTGGTGGCATTCCCGGCAGGTCTGCATGAAACAAATCTAGAAAATCTCTCACAACTGGAACAGAATCAATGCTAGAAGTCTCTGTACTGACATCCCTCACAAATGCCAAGTATGAAAGATAGCCTTTCCCAACCATATGTTGGGCCTTCAAGAATGAGATTACCCTACTGGGAACATAATCAAACACGCATCGCCACTCAATCTGTTGTATACTAGGCATAGCCAGCGTTACCGTCTTTGTATGGCAGTCCAGAATAGCCCGGCACAGAGATAACCAGTCCATGCCCAATATCACATCGAAGTCTACCATACATAGCAACAGAAGATCCACTCAGGTCTCTAGACCCCCAATAGACATAACACATGACCGATACACCCGGTTTACCACAATAGTATCGCCCACTGGAGTAGAGACATGAGCAAAAGAAATGAAGGACTCGCAGGATATATCCAAATAATAGGCAAAGTAAGATGATACATAAGAAAAAGTAGAACCAGTGTCAAATAACACAGAGGCATCTCTATGGCAGATTGAGATAATATTTGTAATCACCGCATCTTAAGCAATCGCATCAGTCCTAGCTGGAAGTTCATAGAAACGGGCCTGACCACCACTGGCTTGACCTCCCCCTCTAGGGCGACCCCTAGCTGGCTGTCTCTCACCCCTAGCTAGCTGGGTGGGTGGCAAAGTAACTGGCACTGAAGCCTATGGCTGACCCCTTTGCTGAGACGAACCCCCAAGATGACGAGGACACTACCTCCACATATGACCCATCTCTCCACACTCATAGAAACTCCCAGGTGCTGGAGACGGGGACTAAAGGGAACCCCTAGCACTGGAATAACTAGCAGACGCACCTGGCATAGAAGAATCCCTGAACTGATGGAGCACGGGACGAACCCTGGGCTAGAATGGCACTGAGTGAAGAATTAACCTATTGAGAATCGTGAGAACCATGGCCTAATAATTCCCCACGATAACCTGGGCGATCTGACTGAGCATGCCTGAATGGGTAGCCTCTGTCGTGCTGAAACTGACCCCTCGAAGGAGCACCCCAAAACTACTATGTCCTCGAAGCCTCTTGGATTCCCTCTCCTTGCGCTCCTGGCGATGAACTGTCTCAATCTCACGAGCGATATCAAAAACCTCCTCAAATGTAGTACCTGACACCCTCTCCCTAGTCATGAGAATCCGAAGCTGATATGTGAGGCCATCAACAAACCTCCTGATCCTCTCTCTCCCCGTAGCAACCAGCCAAATAACATGATGAGCTAAATTTTATAATCTCATCTCGTGCTGTGTACAGTCATATCCTCCTATCACAACTGCTCAAACTGCCTACACAGCTCTTCTCTGCAGGACTGTGGAACATACTTCTCCAAAAATAGAGGGGACAACTGCAGCCAAAAAGGGGTGCCGAACCAACAGGCCTGCGCCTCTCATATGCCTCCCACCAAGTAAAGGCAGCTCCTGTCAACTGAAAAGTCATGAATGCAACCCCGTTTGTCTCAAGAATACTCACGATGCGAAAATTCCTCTAACATCTATCCAAGAAACCCTGGGCATCTTCGCCCTCTGCACTACTGAAAGTAGGAAGCTGGAGTCTGCCAAACCTCTCCAATCTGCGTTGCTTGTCCTCTGGAATAATTGGAGCTACGTAACCCTGAGCAGCTGCCACCGGCTGGGCTAATGGTGCCTCCGATGTCTGCAATCCCATAACAACCTGATCGGGTGTGCGGGCGGTGGGAGTTTGAGAGCCTCCCTCGGCCTGAGAAGTGGCTGCAGCAATAGAAACCGTGACTGTCTGAGCAAGTCTCGTACACACTGTCAAGATCTGGGCCAAGGTCTCTTGAAGACCTAGAATGACAATGGGCACAGCTTGCGCTGCTGGAGCATCCACAACTGGGACCTGATCCAGAATTGGGGAGGATAGTGGATCTGCATGTGCTACCCCAGCTATTGTACGGGCTATACCTCTACCCCTACCACGGCCTTAACCGTGTCCTCGGCCTCAGCTGGTGGTACTGGTGGTCGTCCATCCCAACCGGTCACTCGTGTCCTCACCATCTGTGAGAGAATAGAATAACTAAAGTTTAGTACTCAGATCAAAAGATTCGCAGGACAAGAATTTCAAGAATATAGAGTTTTCCTAAAGGTTCTATAGCCTCCCGAGGATCAATAAAGACGTCTGCATACTGATCCGCGAAACGCTACTAAACCTGCTCATGACTCATCAGACCTATGTAACCTAGGCTCTGATACCAACTTGTCACGACCTTAAACCCATACCCGATCATGATAGCGCCTCTCGTAAAGATAAGTCCAGCCAACACAAACCCCAAGTTTAATTAATAGATATAATAATTCATAATCCAGTCATAAATAATGATAATCCCAAAACAAAGTGAAATATTACAATTGCGGAAACAAAACACAGCCCGGCATCTGGATGTCACCAGTCATGAGCATCTAAAATCAGTCTAAGAGTATGAAAAGAAAACATAGTTTATTATGAAACTAGGACAACAAAAATAAAAGTAGGAAGGAGAAACACTGGGCTGCGAACACCGAGCAACTACCTAGTCAACTCCGACCATCCTGCTGGAAAGAAATCAACCCTCGCTAGCATGACCTGAGACACCTGAATCTGCACACAGAGGTGCATGGAGTAATGTGAGTATGCCAACTCAGTAAGTAATAAAAGTAAAAGCAGTTGAGCGATAAGAAAACACGCAAATACACAGCAAAATGCTACAATGACGTATGGTAAAACCAACACTATATAGTAAAAATGGTAAAAGCTTATAAAACTCCTTATATAAGTAAAACTATTTTTAAACATCTTTTAGCAGTTCAGAGTGAATTAAAACAAGCATAAAGTATAGAAACACTAACAGCCCCTCGGGCAAAAATACCAATAGAACCAGCCTCCCGGGCAACATCATGGAACAACATCAGCCCCTAGGGCTATATTACATCACAAACTGGGTACCCGCGCTCACTGGGGGTGTACAGACTCCGGGAGGAGCCCTTACGGTCTAATGGTAGGGAACCGCCAAGTGCAATCCCTGGGTTCCCTGAATTGATCTCCATGTTAGGTGAGGTTACCAATTCCCCTGTGCTCAACCCTCCCATCTCATGCGGGCACCCTCCAATGCCCTCCAATGATCTGGGGAAGCCTTCTGTGGTTCGCCCCCAGGCATCGGCTTCAAGGGCACTACCTCCAATGTTCAGCTTTCAGGGTCCACAAGTTCAATCAGATATAACATATGTGACCCCGTGCTCTTTCACTCTTCTTCCACAATATGATCTCTCAGTGGAGCAAGGAAATATTGTTAAAAGTCCCGAGCAAGAGGAAATGACTCGGAAGATGAAGAGCCTAGAATAGAGCCTAAAAACATCAAAGGTGTGACTGGCCAAAAGAGTGTCTCATACTCTGTATGTTTCCCCATGTCCACTTTCCAATTGGCTTCAAGATGCCAAAATTTGAAAAGTACGACGGGCATGGAGATCTGATTGCTATCTGAAACGATATTGTAACTAGTTGAGGGGTGCCGGTGGAAAAGAGGAGCTGCTAATGGCCTATTTTGGGGAAAGCCTCACCGGAATCGCTTCTGAGTGGTATACGGATCAAGAAATTACTCATTGGCATATGTGTGACGATATGGCTCGTGATTTTGTCCTCTAATTCCAATATAATATGGACATCGCTCCCGATAGAAAATCCTTGTCCAATTTGAAAAAGAAAACCGAGGAAAGCTTCCACGAATATGTTGTCAAATGGCATGAGTAAGCTGCCAGGGTAAAGCATCCAATGGACGAAATTGAAATGGTCATGGTCTTTCTGCAGGCCCAAGAAACCAACTACTTCCAGAACATGATGTCTGATGTGGGTAACCCATTTGCGGAGGCTATTATAATCGGGGAAATGGTTGAAAATAGTTTAAAAACAGGTCGAGTCTTGAGTCATGCTGCTTTCAAAGCCACGTCACCAGATGTTCAAAATGGTTCGGAGGGTTTGAGGAACAGAAAAGGGAATGAGGAGGGAGTCATGATGGTTTCAAGCTCGAGGGGGCCCGCAGGTCATTCAACCAATCATATATGCCTCATATAATCCCATTACACTATTATCCCATTCAAGATGCTGCTTATGCCATGGCACCGCCTCCCTATGCGGTGATGAGCGTGCAACCCTACATGCTGCTACAACATTATATACAAAACCGAGCTCCACCTCCCAGCAATGCCCATCATTACCAAGCTCCATATAATCCTCAACCAAATGATCCCCTATACAATCCTCGCCCAAGAGAGCCTTTCAGAAAAAATTAGTTCACCCATATTGGTGAATCATATTAAAGCTTATTCCAAAAGCTAATCAGGTTAAATCTATTGCAGCCAGTGGCCCCGAACCGGCCGAACCCCGAGTCCCCCTCGCACCGAGTTAATGCTATATGTGAATACCACTCTGGAGCAGTGGGACACAGTACAGAGGATTGTTGGACCCTCAAAAGGGCAGTTGAGGATTTGATTGAAGCTGAAAGAATCATTTTTCGGGATGAAGATACTCCCGATGCGATGAGCAATCTGTTGCCTGCCCACAACAACAGGCCAATAGCCGGAATGATTTGTGAAGATGAGGAATGTGATCCGGCACTGAAGGACTTTGCATCCATTGCCGAGACATAAGGAAAGCCACAAAATGGTCGCCAAGTATGAAAGCTCCCCATTAGACGGGAGTCTCGGTAGCCAGTCTTGTTATTCTTTCTGCGTCCGGATTATCTCAGGGTGCGATCCGGCTGTTTTACTTTATTGTCTTACTTTCCGATATAAACCCTTCTATCTTCAAAATTGAAAAAAAATAAAAAAATCAAATGAAATTAATATTTCATTGTCCGGGAATGTCTTTTTTCTTAATCTTGTCATTTGTCTTATTCTCTTTTCAGTTCTGTTAAATGCAGATTTCAATAACATGACATGCTTGCGGACTTCATGCCCAGATCCCAAAATGCTGTCGGACTTTGAAATAATGAATCAAGAGTCGAAATGCAAAGAAGATAAGTTTGAGGAAATAAAACGAAGAGTTGGAACAACTGAAGAAAAATTGGTTCCGGAATTGGAAAGGCCCATACATTACAACAAGAGTACTGCCAAAAGAGTGCGTTGTACTTGGGACACATCGAAGGAAATGTACCTAAAACAATTGTCAATGCAATTGAAGTAAAAAAAGTACTATGTTGGATCCTCCGTATAGTATTAATATTCTCCGGTTGGGATGACGAAGGCTTTTATTCTCGCTACCCAAACACTATTAACCCTTTGCAAACCCTTTAAGCCGGTTACTATTCTTTAATTACCCTCTTTGGAACCTGAAAGCGTAATTGAAAAATGAAAATAAAAAAAAACAAAAAACACAAAAAGGGGGGCAAGAAAAGACAAAGGGAATGAAAAAAAAGAGAGAAAGGAAAAAAGAAAACAAAAAAAACCAGAAAAACAAAAAAAAATCAAAAACAAAGTTTCCTGAACTACGTTCGACTTGATTCCGAAAGGATACGTAGGCAGCCTCTCTCTGGGGTTCAGTCACACCAAAATAAAACTACAAAGTCCCCCAAAAAAAGTAAAACTGGGGCAAGTGTTATAATGGTTCAGCGATGATCCCGCCAAAAAGGTTCCCAAAGTTGTAATTCAATCCGAATGCTTTTACCCCAAACCTTGTTCAAGTCCTTCTGATCAATCTGCAAAAAGGTTCAAAATGGGAGGATAGAGTTATATGGATCTGATACAACAAAATAAGAGGAATAAAATGAGATAGTCTTATTGGTGAAAACCCATACGGGAACCGTAAGGCGATGGTAAACAGAGAAAATGAAAATGAGAGAGTCTTGTTAGTGAAAACCCACATGGGCAATATAAGGCGATGGTGAGAAGAGAAATGAGAGAGGTCAGCTAGTGAAAACCTGCAAAGGGCCCCACTGAACGAAAAGAAGATCCTTACAGCCATCGGTATCGACAAAATCCTGGCAAGGTTTCTCGAATTTTAAAGTAGAAGTTGTGATGAATTTTTTAGAGTCGGACGGTTTAAACAGATTAGGCGTCCAGTCCAAAAGGCATGTCATGTTCATTGAAGTCCGTATGTACTCCAAATAAGTCCTTCTTTCATCTCCCCGAAAGGGATACCTCTCGTTTAAATTTATTGTCCTGTCCATTATTTATTTATTTTTGAATCCCTTTCGGTCTAACTCTATTCCAGAACTGAGACAAAGAAGGGATGTCAAGACTGATTTATAGGGCTTTTGTTTGACACGAGCCAATGTGCAAAAGGCACTCATTCTCGCCAGGGGCATCAAGTCGACCCTGATTGATGCTTCAAAATCAAAACTCTTGGAAGGAGAAAATCAAATTGAAGTGCCTATAAAGGCAAATGAAGCTGAAAAGGTTGAGTCCCATGTGGATAACCGCCTCGGCAAAAGTTGAAAAAGCCAAGGTACCCCAAATGCTCTGACATTGAAGTTAGAAGAAAGAAGCCAGAAAAGAAAAGCCTACGAAGGCAAAATAAAGCTGGAAAAGGTTAAGTCCCACGCGACTAGCCGTTGCAGCAAAGTTTGAGGAGCCAAAAGTTCCCCAATGTTCTAAAGAAAAGAAAAGAAAAAGAAAAAAGAGAATTAGAAAGGAAAGGCCTACGAAGACGAAATAAAGTTGAAAGTTGAGTTCCACCGACTAACCATCGTGGCAAAGTCTGGAAAAATCAAAGGTTCTCCAAGGCCTGAAATGAATCGATTCTCAGGGAGCAAATAGTTGCAGTTGAGATCTTCATCAAAGAAGCTGGGCCGGGATCAAGTGATCGAAACAAGCAAGGCCACAAAACCAACCACCATTTCAAACTAACAATTTTTCTTTGTTTGAAAACTTAAAACAGGTGCAATCCAAGCAACCGTGCAAGAAGCAGGTGCAACCAAAAGGGAAAAGAAATGTGCAAGTGCTGAAACATTTTTGCAGCAAGGAACCGACCAAAAGGGAAGTTTCCTCTAAATTATTTCTTGCATTTTCTAAAAAAAAATCCAAAATCATGGTAGCATAGGTCCCCATTCCCTAGATATTCCGGCATAACCCGTGCACCTCCTGGCATAACCCAAGGAGCCTTTTTCTTTCTTATCTCGGCATAACCCGCGAACCTCCCTGGCATAACCCAAGGAGCCTTTTTCCTTTTAATCCCGGTATAACCCGTGGACCTCCCTGGCATAACCCAAGGAGCCTTTCTTTTTCTTTCAATCCCGGCATAACCCGTGGACCTCCCTGGCATAACCCAAGGAGCCTTTTTCTTCTTTCAATCCCGGCATAACCCGTGGACGTACCTGGCATAACCCAAGGAGCCTTTTTTCTTTCTTATCCCGGCATAACCCGCAGATCTCCCTGGCATAACCCAAGAACCTTTTTCTTTTCTCCCGGCATAACCCGCGGACCCCTCTGGCATAACCCAAGGGCCTTTTTTTTTATCTCGGCATAACCCGTGGACCTCCCTGGCATAACCCAAGGACCTTCTTTATTTTCTCCCCGGCATAACCCGAAGACCTTTTTATTTTCTCTCGGCATAACCCGAGGACCCTTTTTCTTTTTCGACATAACCCGGTCATTTTTCCAGCATAACTTGGCAATCTTCTCAATTCAGGACTGCATTCCCTATTCCCAAGGATACACAATCCTGACTTTTATTGCTTTCAATGAAGAATAAGTTCAGACCTTTGTTACAAAATTTTCCTAATGAAATTTGGGGCAAAAATATTTCGTTCGTTTGTTTGTTTTGGCATCTGAGCAGGCTTGACCTCAAAGCACAAGATCCGAGGTAGTCGAAAGAATAAGCCTCGGTCTAGAATAAAGGAAAGAAGAAAAAGAACGAAAGAAGTGAAGTCAAAATGCTAAAGCGGACAGAGATGCAGATTGCTCATGATATGATTGAAGTCACAAGCTTCACATGTCCCGCCTTGATACAATGCTGAAGAAAGAACCAGCACCTGCAGCTGACGAGCATCAAGATTCGTATCGGAGTCCACAGCAAGAACCAGCTAAGACTCAAGATCAAACTTTGAGAGATTTATAGATAGGAATCTTGTAACTCGTAGTTGATAGGCCAAGCTAGCTTAGCTTTTGATTTTCCTTCTGGTGTAATAAGGAGCTCAACAAGCAGAAATAGTAGCAACAACAGTGAAATCACAGCTTCGAGGTAGTTCCAGTTAGCGAAACTTCCAGAACTATACTGACCTGATTCCTTTATAGCCAAGGATATGTAGGCAATCTCTGAAGCAGGGTTTGGTCAGGCTCTTTTCAAAAATGCTTCTAATGGAGTTTCAAACGGGAAAAATCCCTCATATTGCTCACTTTATCTTTGCCCGAAAATTCTTCATGTATCCGGACAAAGAGGAGCAGCTGTAAGCACGTGATTTTTGCCCTACATGAAGATAACTCCTAAAAATAGACCAAAAAATTATTTTTTATTGATTTTTAGGAATTTTTCTTTATTTAGTTGCATTTCATGCATTTTTAATATTTTAAAATCACAAAAAAATCAAAGAAAAATTATCATGTTTTAATTTCATGTCGTCTTAGGTTTAATTTGCATTTAGGAATTTAATTTCATAAGTTAATTGCATTATCAACAAAAATCACAAAAATATACATTAGCTTTAATCATTTAGTTAATTAGGTGTTTTGCAAAAAATAAATTCAATTAGAATTAATCTAATAATAAAGGGGGGGGGGGGTTAGTCTTGCCTTAAATTTAAAATTGGGTTAGAATTTAAATTGACCCAATTCCCACAAACCAAGCCCAATACCCTATCCAATACTCTCTTGGCACAAACTCTTATTTATTAAAAGGCAACACCTAGACCTAAGGGATCAGATTTTTTTCCATCTCTAAAAGGGGCGCAACTTTCCTCTCTTTGGAGGACAACGAACAAACCTCCCCTTCTTTTAAAAAAAAAGAAGAAGAAACTGCATCAGTAGATTCCAAAAAAAACGAGAATAACAAAGAAAAGCAGCCATTTTGGTTGATTGAAGATAACCGATGGAAGTCCATAAAATTCCTAAATGAAGAACGACTCTCATGCTCTCACTGAAAGAGAACTGAGTCGTCGCCCCTCCCTTTCCATCTCTGTTGATTTAGTTACATAGCTCTTGGGATTTTGAATCGAGCTATTTAAAGGGCTGATTACTGCTGTTTCTATGGACTGTGAAGGTTCTCCGTCAATTTCTCCTCTTCCATATTTATTTGCTCTATAGTGATTTTCCTTCTGACACCAAGCAAGTCTCATGTTTTCTCTATATTTACCTATGCTAATTAATGAATGAAATCTAATATTATTTTCCATAGGATGTGCGATTTGATAAATAGCATGTGTGATTCATATTATTGACGTTTGTTTTATTTATTAGGCTGTTGTTTAATAATAAAGCTACTAATGTTAAGTTACCATACGCAAATTAATTTGCTGCTATTGGAATCGGACATTTGTTCCACACTACCCGGTGAATGTAATTGTTTTAATTTTAGATCTAATTAGAATGGAATCTATTATTTAATATTGTGCTCCAGTTCATGAGCAACTGTATGTTTGATCTTGAAGACTGCAACACTGATTTTACATTTAAGTTTTATCTATTGGGCTTGGGGGTGCATTTCATGTAACCCGATTATAACAACTTCGAATAATAAAATCCTTTGAAATAAGTGAGGTATGCCATATGAAAATAACACCAATAGTTTATGGCCCTCAAAAGTTTAATTCGAACATCCTTTAAAATTAGAATCGAGTTGTGTCATTAGTTGAATTTTCCATGGCCCTCGTAAATTTGAAAGTGCGTAGTTACTTTAGGCACGCTATTTTAAAAATTAATTTCTTAAACTCGGGTGTGCATTTCATGTGACCCAACTCTAATTCTCAACAACGTTAAATAAAATATGTCGTGGATCGCGGGTGCATTTCATGTGACGTGGTTCAAGTCGTATTTTAAATAACGTTGAATCTTCCTAAAAAGTAATTAAAAGAGGTTAATAAGTTAAAATACACAATAAGCTAAAACATGTATTAAAATCAGATAATATGCCAATTATGATAGTTTAAGCGACCATGCTAAAACCACGGAATCCGGGGGTGCCTAACACCTTCCCTCGGGTTAACAGAATTCTTTATTTAGAATTTCTGGTTCGCAGACTTCAAAAGGAAAGTCGAAATTTTCCTCGATTTGGAATTCAAAATAAATCGGTGACTTGGTACGCCAAATAAACTATCCCAAGTGGCGACTCTGATAAATAAATAATCCCATTTCGAATAATGTCACTTAAAATGGAAAAACTCCTTTATACTACCTTCGGGTGTGTAAAAAAGGAGGTGTGACACTCATCTCTTCTACGCGAATGCGGAAAGGACCTCGCAAACGCGATAACCATAGACCTCGACCCTTCGCGATCACGTGACTACCTTCGCGAATGCGAAGGCCAACTTCACAAAAACCTGCAACAGCGACAGCAGATGTTCTACAATTTTCTTCAACTTGAATTGGTCCGTTCAACCACCCAAAACTCACCCGAGGCCCTCAGGACCTCAAAAAAACATGCCAACATATCTCATAACATCATTCAAACTTGTTCCAACCTCCTGAACGCTCAAAACAACATCAAAACACCAAATTTGCATCGGATTCAAGCTTAAGAATTCTAAAAACTTCCAAATTCTGCTTTCGATCAAAAAGTATATCAAACCATGTCCGAATGACCTGAAATTTTGCGCACACATCCCAAATGACACAATGGACCTACTAAAACTTCCAGAATTCCATTTCGAGCCCTATATCAAAATCTCACCTATCAACCGAAAAATGCCAAAATTTCAATTTCGCCAATTCAAGCCTAAATCTATTCCGGACCTCCAAAACACATTCTGATCATGCTCCTAACTCCCAAATCACCTCTCGAAGCTATCCAAATCATCGGAATTCACATCCCAACCCTATTTCACATAAGTCAACATTCGGTTAATTTTTCCAACTTAAGCTTCCTTAAAAGAGACGAAATGTCTCAAACCTTACCAAAACCTTTCTGAACCCGAGCCAACAGCCCGATCACACATAATACAGCTAAACAAAAGAACAAGAAGTAGAAATAGGGAAACTGGTCGGTAATTCAAGAAACGACTGGACAGGTCATTACAATAATAATTCAAAAACTAACACACGACTACCCAAAATCTAGTATCACAATCCACGAACTTCTAAGAGACACTACAAATACTGGTTTAAAGAAAATACATATGTTCTCGAATTAAAAGAAAATAGGAAGACTAGGACAAATGGAAGGGGACTCCTAGGTCTGGAACGCTGGCAGATCTACCGTGGGTCTCCTGATAGACAGAAGGCAGCAATCTTCACAAAAAGTGCTGAGTGCAATATTAGTATAACGACCCCATGTACTGGTAAGTGTTGATCCTAACCTCGGCGAAGTAGTGAAGAGGCTAGGACATGACAATAACATGAACTTGTGTAGTTAAATCATATACGAGAAAATAACAACAAATGGAAATTTAGCAAGTAATGACCGGAAGGGGGAAAATATGTTGAGGGGAATATTAAATCCTAAAAATAGTGCAGTAAAGAAACACAGTAAATATCATGTGTTTCACCAACGAAAGCAAAAACATAGCAACAAGTGAACATCATCACCCTTCGTGCTTTTACTCTCGTCCTCACGATAAGAAACTATAGAAACGGCACAGCATCACCCTTCATACATTAACTCTCTCATAACATGGCACGGCATTACCCTTCGTGCATTATCACGCACGGAATATGGTACGGTGTCACCCTTCGTGCATTATCACTCACTCATAAAATACTGCACAGTATCACCCTTCGTGCTTTGACACTCTCCCTCATCCAAACAACAGAAAAATAACAACCCGGCAAGGGAGTTATCAATAACAAGCTTCATTTCCATATTTGACTTCACAACATCAGTCTTAACTTGAGTCAATACTCAACCAATATCTAATTCTAGGAAAACATGATAAGAATTGTTTAACATGAGGAAAAACTAGTTTAAGCATGAACAGTACGAGTAAGGAATACAACACTCACAAGAATAAGACTAACTCACATGTTATGACTCGACAACAACGTATAGGTACTCGTCACCTCACCTATAAGTCGTACTCAACAACCAAACACATAGAAAATAAGGAAACAACACCTAATCCCTCAAACTAAGGTTAGCCATAACACTTACCTCGATTCCACGGCCGAAATCAAGACTCAACCACCACTTTTCCTATAGGTCCCACCTACAAACAACTCGTATCTAGTCATAATTAACTTAATGACATCAATTATTGCTAAATAAATCAATTCCAATACACAATTATAGGTTTCCTAACATTTTCCTCAAAGAGTCAAAAATTGACCCTAGGCCCACTTGGTCAAAACTCGAGATTCGGACCAAAACACATTCACACATTCACCCCCGAGCCCAAATATATAATTAGTTTCAGAATCCAACCCCAAATCGAGGTCTAAATTCCCAAATTTGCAAAATCCCTAATTCTTCCTAAAATCCCTATTCTACCATGAAAGAACAAGATTTAGGGCTAGAAATCTAATGGGTGTTGATAGAAATTGAAACAGATGATTTAAAGAACACGGACCTATGATTTAGTGTTGAAATCCTTCTTCAAAAATCGTCCTAGGTAGAGTTCTAATGGAAGAGATATGAATTTTTTTGAAGAATCCCGTCTTAGGTTATGTTTTAAAATCACTGGACAGGTCTTCTTCACGTTCGCTAGAAGCCTGTCACGTTCACAAAGCTTTGGCCCTATTGGCCTTCACATTCACAAGCAACACATCGCGTTCGCAAAGGCATATCCCATCAGCCTCTGCGTTCGCGATCCAAGTGTCACGTTCGCAATGAGTTAACTTCCCCTCCCCCGATCCCATACTTTGCATTCACGGTAGATGGGTCATGTTCGCAAAGGGTAAAGCCTCTACTGCTCTGCGTTCGCGACCTGTCCTTCACACTTGCAAAAAAGAAATTTCCCACTGACCCTCTTTACCTTTCGCGTTCGCGAGACTACCTATGTGAATGTGAAGAAGGGCATATCAGAACAACTGATGTAGCAAAAATACCAGATTTTTTAAGTCTAAAACATCCCGTAGCCTATCCGTAACTCACCCGAGCCCTCGGAGCTCCAAACCAAACATGCAAATAAGTCTTAAACTATCATAATGACTTGCTCACATGATCAAATCGCCAAAATAACACCTAGAACTACGAATTTAGAACCAAATTGCATGAAATTTTCAAGAAAATTCAAAAGTTGTATTTTCTCAAACCAAAGGTCCGAATCACATCAAATCAGTCTCATTTCTCACCAAATTTCATAGACAAGGTAAATATATCATAACGGGCCTGTACCGAGGTCCGAAACCACAATACGGACCCGGTATCAACTAGATCAAATATTAACCAAACTCTTAAAATCGTTACAAATTCCAGTTCAAGAATTTTCATCAAAAAATCATTTCTCTGGCTAGGAACCTTGGAATTCGATTCCGAGCATACACCCAGATCCCATATTTTTTTTCTAGAAATGCACCCGGACTACTCACACAAATTGAGGAGAAATAAAATGAGGTTTTGAAGGCCTCGGAACCCCGAATTAGGTTGTAAAAAAAATGACCTTTCAGACATTAAGTTGGTAGAATTGACAAGGATTTGATTTTTGAGTAAACGATCTCAAAATCAGGATTTGAAGATTCCACCATGTTTGTATGATGATTTTGGACTTGGGCGTATGTCTGGATCGGGTTTTGGATGACCCTAGAGCATTTCAGCGCCTATTGTGTAAGCTAGCATTTTGGAAGAATTTTATAAGTATGGGTTGAAGTCCATTCCAGTGTTATCAATGTTCTTTGGGATTTCAAGTTTGAGAATAGCTCAGTTTGGTAATTCTGGTATTGGGAGCGTGATCAGAAGTGGATTTGGAGGTCCGTAGGTCATTTGGAGTCATTCGGCTAAAGTTAGAAATTTGAAGGTTTTTGAGAAGTTTGATCGGAAGTGGACTTTTTGATATCGGGGTCGAATTCCGATTTCGGATGTTCGAGTAGGTCTGTAATGTCGAATATGACTCATATGCAAAATTTGAGGTCGATCGGACGAGATTGGATAGGTTTCGGCATCGAATGTTAAAGTTTGAAATTCTAAAGTTCATTAATCTTGGATTGGAGGGTGATTCATGGTTTAAGCATTGTTCGATATGATTTGAGGCCTCGAGCAGGTGTGCATTATATTTTGGATTGGCTGGTATGATTGGACAAAGTCTAGGGTGGATTCCAGATGGTTAACGGATAAATTTTAGAATTTGAAGAAGAAGCAAAACAGCTGCCTTCTGGTGTAACCGCACCTGCGAGGCTTGGGCCGCAGGTGCATAGCCGCAAAAGTGGTCGTGGGGTACGCAAAATCAGTTTTGGGCTATAAGTGAAGAGAACGCAGATGCGGTCATATAGCCGCAGAAGCGGGATCGCGCCTGCGGTAAGTGAGGCGCAGAAGCGGAAAAGCTAGAGGCACTGTGTTCTTTTAAAATAGGGAAATTAGCCATTTTTTCTCCTATTTTCATTTGGTATGGGCGATTTTGTAGAGCTTCAAGGAGAGATGTTCTTCAAGTATCACAAGGTAAGTTGTTCCCACTCATTACAAGTTAAATACATGATTTAGATATGGATTAAAGTATGAAATTTTATAAAAATTTTGGGGCTTGAGGAAAACTCTAGAAAATTGGTAGCTTTGGATTTTGACCACGATTTTGGACATGAAATTGAGAGTATTTGAATTCGTGAGGTTGTGGGCAAACTTTATCTTCGAAAAATTTCAGAATCCGGGCGCGAAGGCGATTTCGTCAACTTTTCGATCGGGGTTTGAAATTATTATATATTGGATTATTATGAGTAATTGAATATATATTAATGAGTTTACATAAGTATTGGCTAGTTTTGGAGCGTTGTGCATCGATTTGAGTCTTCGGAAGGGCGTGGAATGCCGGTTATGGAACTTCGAAGGAGGTAAGTCTCATTTCTAACCTTGTAAGAGGGAATTATCCCCATAGGTGAATTAATTGGATATGTGCTTCTATTTGTGGAGGCTACGTACGTACGAGATAACGAGAGTCCGTGCGTAGCTACTATTATGCTTAAGTCTGGATAGTCTAGGACCCAAAGGCATACTTTACTTGTAATATTTGCAATCTTGTTATCAAGTTAAAATGATTAAAATATATCGAACAAGTAAATGAAATTCTAAAAGACTAGACATCGTTCCTTGACTTTTAAAAAAGAGAAATTGCCTTTTCTTGGATAATTGCTCCTTGATGAATTCTTGATTGCCTGTTTGAATGTGTTTATCTATTGTGGAACAGGCTGAACGCCTTGATAGATTAAATAGATGCATCTATGGTTCGTGCCATTCGACCCTCCGGCAGTGCACAGTTTAAATATTGTTGGATCGGGCCGTATGACCTCGGCATAATTTGCGCATGCTTGTATTGCTTGCCTTGATATTCATAGATGTTGATATTTGTTCTCCCTGTCCTGAGATAAATGTATAAATGATGAAAATAAATTTGAAAATTTTCTATTAATAAAAGAATTATTTACTTGCTTCGTGCTATTGATTATAGCTGTTTTTACATAAAACCTCGATTTACTATATTATTGGTATATTATAATTGGAACACTAGTAAGTGTCAAAGTCGACTTCTCGTTTCTACTTCTTCGAGATTAGACATGATACTTACTGAGTACACGTTGTTTTTGTACTCATGCTACACTTGTTGTGTATTTTTGTTACACAGGCACATGTACCTCTAGTGGCTTAATGGATGTAGCAGCACGGATGATACAGAGACTTAAGTGAACTGCATCTCTCGAGGCGACCTGTAGCCAGCATAGTCTCTTTCAGTGTATTATATTTACTTTTGTCCAAATTTGTATTTCAGACAACTATTGTACTTCATTTGATTTCCTAGTGATTGTTTATGCACTTGTGACACCGGGTTCTGAGATGATTATGGGATATTTAATATTAACAGTTGTAAACACTTTTACTTACTCAGTGATGATTGCTATTACTAGTTAAATTAGAGGAAATTATGGTTCCTAAAATATTTAAATGAGAGTTAAATTAATTATCTAGTGTTGGCTTGCGTGACCGAGGTGTCCGATGCCATCACGGCCTTTGATGGATTTTGGATCATGACAATTTCAATTGGAGATTCTCTTACTAGCTTGTTTTATTTCATTTTCTTAATGTCATTTTTTGTTTATTATTGCACTTTGATTTGTGTTTATTTAATGTTCATAAATTATTAGTTGTCTGTTTATATGTTATAAGTTGTATCCTTCAAGATTATTTTGATTTCCAAGATTCTTGCCCGTAAAATTAAAATTATGAAGGTACAAACTTAAATTAAACTTTAAGCTGAATTATTGATAATTGCGGACTTCTGAGATAGTTTCTTTAATTATTGAGTTAGTTATACACAAATAATATTTATGATCATCTTTAAGAACTTATACTTTTATTTATAACTAAATACTATTTTTAATATAAATTTATACTCATCGAGACATTACCCTAAGGCTAGTAAACTAAATAGCCTAGAATGATACAAATAGGATCATTAGGCGCCGGTGCTTAGGTTTTGACCCCGATAAAAGTCTTGAAAAAATTGTCTGAATTTCTTAGGCAAGTCTTATAATGATTCGAAGGAATTCTAATGATTGCCATAAGTTTATGAGTTATAGTGATCGTCACAAATTTCTGACAGTTACCTCATTTTTGTACATATGACCACAAAAATCTAGCGGATCACCTCTTTTTTTTAGTTATGGCTGAAAACTCTAATGATCGTTAGGACATGTTTCTTAAAAAATTTGGCTAGTGTGCTTTAAAATTTTTGGCGCGGGCTATTTTTCTGGATTTTTCTTAACAAAATCAAAATATAAATAAGGATATAAAAAAGGCAGGTCCAATGTCGTGTAACGTTGGATTGACCTTTTTTAAAAAAGTATTTATATTTTGGCCTCATTTAGAATTGGGAAAATTACCCTAAAGGCAATTTTAATTACCCGTTAATGCCCATTCCAATTTGTATTACCAGTTTACCTATGCAATCTAAAGTATTTACCCGAACTACCTATTTTCAAAATCCTTCCTTTCTAATCCCGGATCACGTGATTGCCCCAATCTATTTTCT
>MU666791.1:39689-52827 GCA_026770625.1 Nicotiana glauca
TTTGTGGGAAATATGTTTGTTTTATTTATGTGCTCCTGAGAATTGTATAAAATAAAATTTACGTATATGTATTGAGATTTGTTTTGAAGCTCTTGAATTTAAAATTTTTATTTTGAAGATTTCTTGTTTGATTCAAAGTGGGTGCTGTTAAATATTGCTTATAATACTTTTTGGAAGTTCATACTGAAATTTGATAGCATTTGGAGCTAATTCGAGGTGATTGAGATCGAAATTTTTAGTTGAAAATCGAAGAAGAACACATCTACCCAATAGTATACTGCTACGGTATACAATATGTTGTAAGAGTATATAGCTATATTGCAACTAGGGGTGTTCAAACCGAACCGGAAAACCGCACCAAACAGGAAAACCAAATCAAACCGATTAAAAAACCCGACTAGGTTTGGTTTGACTTGGTTTGATATTGAGTAAAAAAATCCGAACCAAACGGACATATAAATATATAAATTTTATTTATATTTTTAAGAGTTTATAGTGATTTTTCTTTAGAAAATGTAAAAGTATTTGGGATCCTCCCATGTATTAACTCTGAAAGCGTAAATTAACGAAAAAAATATTGTTAGACGACTAAGAAAATAGCTATTATGTGTTACTAAAAAAATTCTCCCATTAGAATATTTTAATAGATCATATGTTTGTTAATTGTTTCCATAATTACTAAACATATATTCACTTATCAAAACTTTATCTATAATTTTAACAAAGTAAGATTGAAATAATATTCATGTAACAAAAAACCCGAAAACCAGAAAAACCCGACAAAACCGAACCAATCCAAACCGATATAGTTGGTTTGATTTGGTTTTGGTAAAAATCGAACCAACCCGGTCCATGTACACCCCTAATTGTAACAGTATACTATTATAGTTTACAATATACTGTAACGGTCTATTGTAATAATCGAAGAAGAACACAGTTACCTAACAGTATACCGCTACAGTGTACAATATACTATAGGAGTATATAGTTATACTACAAGAATATACTATTATAGTATATAAAATATTATTATAGTATACTGTAATAATATGCAATATAGTGTAACAATATGTTGTAATAGTATATAATATACCATAATAGTATATTTATTACCCGTAAATTTACTTGCATTTTTCCTTTTAATTTGCTTTAAGCTTTTACCCAGCGTGAGGGTAAAGTGAAAATTCAAATCTTTTTCTCGTTTTGATTTATTCTATGACTTGATTCCAAGACTTCTAACTTCTACAAAACATTAATCTACCATTGAAGGACTTTGAAGATTTGAAACTCATAAATTGGGTTTATTGAGTTTGTGGTTATTTTGAAACTCAAAACAAGAAATTTATTTTTAACTCTTTACATACAATTGTATACCCTGTTGGTGTTGCTATATACTATATTGGTATCATATGTTAGTTAATATCTTTTGGTTATATTAGCTATATTTAATTGGTACACAATTTGATTTTTCTTTAGTAATAGTATAAAAAAAGAATAATAAAAAATAGTAAAAACAGTAAATAAAATTAGATTATGAAGATAAAAATAATATAAAAAAAAGAAGTTAATAAAATTAGAAAAGGAAAAAAATAAGAAGAATAAGAAAACGAGAAAAAATAAAAGGAGAAAAGAAAAAAAGAAAAGAAAAGAAGCATCGAAATAAAAAAGAATTGGAGAATAAAGAAAAAATTCCCAACAAAAACTACTATGATTGGGTAGGAAATGTAATTAGTTTATGGGTAGAAAAATAAATGAATAGATAAGGATAAATAGTTTTATTTTTGTGGGTAACTGTATCATTCTCCCAATAAACTGTAAAAATTGCACAGGGCGCCTATTTGGTCGCCCCCATTTAACCTATACCCATTTTTTCAAAAACTTTTAACTTGTACTCACTTTTTAAACAACTTCAGCTCTCTTTCTCCTCTTTCTTCTCTTCTTCTTCTTTCTTCTGCTGCTGTTGGTGCTGCGTTTTAGGAATATCAAAACGCTGCCTCGTGGCAGGATTATAAACATAATAAATCTTATGTCTGCTTCTACGCTTATCGCAAAGAAGAAAATCAATGGAAGATGCAACAATATCCACGCTCTCGCCAATAAAAGTATATTAAGAACACGAATAGTGGATTATCATATGAGAAAAGCAAGACATACAACAAGGTTTGTTGACGTTGATGATAATGATGATGGTGCAGATAGTGATTCAAGTTCAGATTTGTTTGATTTACCAAATATCGACTTGGATTTCTGTTGAAGAACGAAGGCGTGACTTATAGAGCAGTCATATAGAAAATTAAAATGCAAAAGATATTTGATAGTTATGGAAGTTACAAAGACAAAAACTTCAGCTCTAGAGCTGAAGTTTCCCAGTTACAACACAAGAACTTAAGCTCTAGAGCTGAAGTTTCCAGTTACAACATAAAAACTTCAGCTCTAGAACTGAAGTTTCCAATTACAACACAAAACCTTCAGCTCTCGAGCTGAAGTTTCCCAGTTACAACACAAAAACTTCAGCTCTCGAGCTGAAGTTTCCCAGTTAACATAAAAACTTCAGCTCTCGAGCTGAACTTCAGGCATGGCTACTAGAATGCTGAAGTTTTGCGTGATTGCCTTTGCTACTTCAGCCCCATGTGCTGAAGTTATGTGAAAAAGTGGGTACGCTTATAATTTTTTTTGCAAAGCGGGCACAGATTAAAATGTGACACAAAAAACGAATATAGATGCAAATGCTCCCAATAAACTATATGAAGCCCAATATAATCCAAAGATCTGCAACTGGAGGCCCAATACTAAAGTAGGCCTCTTAAACGATCAAAAGGCTGAAGAACCCCTTTTCAGTTAGTTCTTAGGAACAATTTTTTTTTTTTAAAAAAAATCTTAGGAGCAAATCAAGCCACAAATACTTGCGAGAAGCAATCATAAGGATATGAGATGACGTAAATTTAAGACTTATTTATTCCTAACACCTTCCGAAAAATAAATTGGTGCACAATCATTTGATTGGACAAAGATTATAACATCTTAATTTGAATTCATTACATAAGTTGCATAAAATATTAAAATAGTGGTTTAAAACCAGTTTGTTATATGGATATGGACTATTGAAATTTATGATAGCTGCATAGAGAGAGAACAATGTCGAACATTTAATAATGTTTTAAAAAAATAAAAAAGTATCATAAAAATTGAGACAAAGAGAACAAAGTATGAAGAATTTGATTAATATTATGGGTCGTTTGGTAGGATGTATTAGATAAGCTAATAAATGTATTAGCTTTGTGTAGTAATAATACATTGTTTGACAGATATTTTGAACTTATGCATTAGTTATGCAAGCATTAGTTAATACATCTTATTTGGTATTATCTTATGCATAACTAATACATAGAAAATAATGGTATTAGCAATGCAATGAGTTTTAATGCATGCATTAGCTTAGTGAAAGACAAAATTATCTTCAAAATTTATGCTAATTATTTTATTAATGCTAGTTCAAAATAATTCAAATAGTGAGAAATAAAATTATATCTCTAGTAAATAATAAATACTTAGCATATTTTCTTTTTTATAAATAAATATTTAATTTAATTTTACAATATAGGTAGACAAATAAAATAATTTTTTAAAAAAAATTTCATATAAAAATATTTCTCAACATATGTTTCTTTTAAAAAGTTAGAGTGTGGACTAGTTTTGAGGGTATTTTTGTAAACAAATAATTCTTTTAGAAATTGTGCAATACTTTAATACATCAAACCAAACAATTAATAAGAAATATATCAGCATAATTAATGCAAGCATAACTAATATCAGCATTACTAATATACCATATTCAGCATAAATCTTATGCACCCTACCAAATGACCTTATAGTTCAAATCTAAAATCATCGATACTTGATCGCCCAGTTTCAGTGGGTATGGAAAACTTTGGCAGCTTTTCATTGGGATACAAATATAAGATCAACTTCCCCTATTTTATTAATTTTTTTTGTTAAGAGTTTTAATTAAAATTATTTTCTATTTTTAGGAGTCTAAGATGTTTATTTTTAGAATTTCAATAGGCTAAAATTTTAAAGAGTTTCCTTGTTAAATTATTCCCTTCGAAATAGTTTTTCTTCTTGCAGAATGCAGAGTAAAAGCCCTAGTACTATCAGCCATATGTACTTATTCGGAACTCTTACTTCATCAGAATTTGAGATTAATTAATAAATATAATCATTTTTTTTTTTAAATTTAGATGTAGGATTTTCTATAAGTGTAAATAAAAAGGTTCTGATTTTCCAATCTTACGTTTTATGACGGATTACATGAAAATATTTTTCGGTTGACCTAATAGTCTGGATTCTTTTTAGATTTTTAGCAGGGTATCTATTCTTATACAGTATAATATACATGTATATGGTTAAAACAGGATCTACCCGATTTTACTATTTGATCGAGACCAGGAAATTGCATCGAAGGTCGGCCTCGTATTGGATCAGACCAAAGCACGAGGACAAGGTATCGAGTTCGAGAATCGAGGTGCCTATCGAAATCGAGACTAGCAGCGATCGAGATCAAATATGGCAGACTTTGAGCAAAGCACAATAACGTAAAAGCGAGATATCCGCGACCGGTTGAAGATCAAGACGGAAATTCCGGAACAGATCAAATCAAGGGCGATTGTTTAGTTAATCATAAGATTTAATTCCGTAATTGCAACTGTACTATAGATAGGGATCCTATACTATATAAAGAGTGTCCTAATCATTTTGTAATCATCTTACACTTTGAGATATCAAAGCAATAAAACGCCTTTTCTTTATTTCATATACTTGTTCATCAGCTTGTCATATTTTAATTGTTCTTGCACAAATCAGCTCGAGGATATTCAAATTCGAGGGCTGAATTTCGTTCAAATACTAGTTTGCTTGATATTATTGTTAATTCCTATTATTACTCTTTACCTTTATCAATTGGTATTAGGTGAAATCACGTATCCTTAAAATCACATTATAAGTTTAATTTTTATCCAATTTTAAGGGTAAACAGTTTGACGCCCGCCATGGGGCTAAGGATAATAATAATTGCCTGTTATTAATTCTCGTAATGCACTCTACTTTACGCTTGTTCTCGTGAGTGTTTTTAATTTCAAGATCAACATGTCTAACTCGCAAGCGGTACCCACTCACACTGATGACGGCCTCGGTTTCCATGGAGAAAACGATAATGTAGCCGCCCCAGGGATTCAAGTGCCTCAAGCTGGCCATGAGGGAGTACCGATCGCAAACCTCGTCTATGTCAGTTCGCTCATCTCCCTAAATAGTGTCTGCAAAGATGCCCGAGCAGGCGATCTATACACACAGAGCGGTGGAGAAGGCGGAAATAGACTTCGAATGATATTCGAAATGTTGCAGACTCAACAAGCTGCGATAGCGCAACTCCAAAATAAGAATTGAGCACCAAACGGGATTGAGCTCGAAACACACATGAAGTTGTTCGTAGGATCGAACCTTTACCAGAAAATCAAACGCCAATGAATCGAGGACTGATCCCGCCTTTACGAAGATGCTTGTGGATCTCACTAAGCGGATTGAATCAGGTGAAAGGAAAATCGAGGCTAATGACAAAAAGGTAGAAACGTACAACTCACGGGTTGACCAAATACTGGGAGCACCCCCGATTCTAAAGGGTTTAGATTCGAAGAAGTTCGTGCAGAAGCCTTTCGCCCCAAGTGCGACTTCGAAGCTAATTCCTAAGAAATTCTGCATGCCAGAAATCCCCAAATACAATGGGACCACCGATCCTAATCAGTTCGTCACTTCTTACACATGCGCAATAAAGGGGAATGACTTAGAAGATAATGAGATTGAATCAGTTCTATTGAAGAAATTTGGAGAAACTTTATCGAAGGGCACCATGATATGGTATCATAACTTACCACCCAACTCTATTGATTTGTTCGATATGCTCACAGATTCTTTTGTGAAAGCCCACGTTGGAGCCATTAAAGTTGCAACAAGGATCACACCTCTTCAAGGTAAGACAGAAGGATAACGAGATGCTCAGGGAATTCATATCTCGGTTCCAAACGAAGAGAATGGATATGCCTCCAGTCACCAACGACTGGACTTTTCATGCTTTTACACAAGGTCTCAACACTCAAAGCTCCATAGCTTCACAACAGTTAAAGCAAAATTTGATCGAATATCCAGCTATCACTTGGATTGATGTACATTATCAGTATCAGTCAAAGATTAGGAAGATGATCAACTGGGAACTCCAATTGGTTCAATTTATCCTAACAGGCCCGTGGACAGATTTAAAAGGGACGTCAATCAGGAACCACGATCGAATAGAGGTAGATACTAGTCATACAATGGAGATCGGAGAAATAACGGGCCTGGACGCAACCCCATACGGAATTATAGAAGGAATGATCGGGGATAAAATTCCCGGGGACTTATGAGCAAAAGTGGTTTCGATAGGGATGCCGGGTCTAAAGAGTCACCTCGATTGTTAGAATAAAACTTCAGCATCGATACATCAGGTATTGTATCAGCCATTGGTCGGATTAAGGATACTAGGTGGCCCAGGCCCTTACAGACCTATCTAGCTCAAAGGAACCCTAATCAAATGTTCAAATACCATGGTACCCATGGTCATAGAACTGAAGACTGGAGACAATTGAGAAAGGAGGTAGCTCATCTATTCAACGAGGGTCACTTTCGAGACTTCTTAAGTGATCGGGCCAAGAACCAATTCAAAAACAGAGATTCGAACAGGCAGAACGAGCAGGAAAAGCCGCAACACGTAATTCATATGATTGGATATCCCTCAAGGACCAGTGTTCAAACGCACCAAAGTGAAAATCACGAGGGGAAAATGAACTCGGGACTACTTAACAAAAGAAACCATGTCACTCAACGACGACGGCACAAAAGGGATCGAACAACCTCACAACGACGCACTGGTATTATCTATCCTTATGAATAAAATTAAAGTTAAACATGTGTTGATTGATCCAGGTAGCTCGGTAAATATTATTTGACCAAGGGTCGTAAAGCAACTTGGCATCCAAGATCAGATCGTGTCGCAGCTCGAGTACTTAATGACTTCAACATGGCAAGTGAAACCACCAAAGGGGATATCATTTTACCGGCAAATGTGGCCGGGACTATCCAGGAAACAAAGCTCCATGTTATCGAAGGCAACATGAGGTACAACGCACTGCTCGGAAGGCCTTGAATTCATAATATGAGAGACAGTGCCCTTGACGCTTCACCTAGTCTGAATTGCCAACATTAGAAGGAATCAAAATGGTGTACAGTGAACAACCCACCGCTAATATATATCCTTATGAATAAAATTAAAGTTAAACATGTGTTGATTGATCCAGGTAGCTCGGTAAATATTATTCGACCAAGGGTCGTAAAGCAACTTGGCCTCCAAGATCAGATCGTGCCGCAGCTCGAGTACTTAATGACTTCAACATGGCAAGTGAAACCACCAAAGGGGATAGCATTTTACCGGCAAATATGGCCGGGACTATCCAGGAAACAAAGTTCCATATTATCGAAGGCAACATGAGGTACAACGCACTGCTCGGAAGGCCTTGAATTCATAATATGAGAGCGGTGCACTTGACGCTTCACCTAGTCTGAATTGCCAACATTAGAAGGAATCAAAATGGTGTACAGTGAACAACCCACCGCTAAGGAAATGTTTGCAATCGTTGAGGTAATACCAGTATCGGCGCTGTCATCAACAAAGGGATCAGAATCAAAGGGAAAACAAGAAGTCAAATAGCAACCATAGTCGCAGGCCTCGGTCCGATCGGAGGAGCAGGGAACTTTCGAGGATGATGATTATATGATACCTTGAACCTTTGTAATCCTCAATGATTTCGATGCAACGAAGTCAACGGTCAAAGAGTTGGAACAAATTATATTGATTGAGCATTTGCCCAATCGAAAGGTATACCTAGGCACGGGGTTAACTTCCGAGCTTAGGAAAAAACTCGTTCAATTCCTTTTAAATAACATGGATTGTTTTACTTGGTCCCACCTAGATATGACAGGGATCCCACCAGAGATCACCACGTATCGACTGAGCTTGGACCAAAAGTTTCGCCCGATGAAACAAAAGAGAAGACCCCAGTCCTAGCTAAAACATGAATTCATTAAGGACAAAGTAACAAGACTTCTCAATATAGGATCCATTCGGGGGTAAAATATCCCGAATGGTTAGCAAACATTGTTGTAGTCCCTAAAAATGGAAACAAACTTAGAATGTGTGTATATTTTAAGGATTTAAACAAGGCATGCCCTACAAATTCCTTTCCTTTGTCGAATATCAATCGTATGATCGATGCCACGGCCGGCCACGAGATCTTTAGTTTTCTTGATGCCTACTCTGGGTACAATCAAATATAGATGAAACCGAAGGATCAGGAAAAGACTTCGTTTATTATTAAGTATGGCACCTATTGCTATAATATTATTTTGTTTGGACTAAAAATGCCGGTGCTACTTATCAACGCCAAGTAAATCGAATGTTCGAAGAACAAATAGGTGAATCAATGAAGGTTTATATTGATGATATACTTGTTAAGTCCCTACGAGCAGAGGAGCATTTGAGACATTTGCAAGAGACCTTCGACATACTAAGAAAGTATAACATGAAGCTTAACCTGGAGAAATGTGCATTCGGTGTTGGCTCGGGCAAGGTCCCCGACTTCATGGTATCAAATCGGGGGATCAAAATCAACCCTGATAAAATCAAGGCAATCGAAGACATCACAGTTGTTTACAAAGTCAAGGTTGTACAAAGATTAATAAGACGCATAACAGCCCTGAGTCAATTTATTTCGAGTTCCTCGGATAAGAGCCACCGATTCTTCTCACTGCTTAAGAAAAAGAGCAATTTCACATGGACCCCGGAATGTCAACAAGCTCTGGAGGAACTCAAACGATACCTGTCGAGCTCGCTATTGCTTCACACCCCAAAGGCGGATGAGCAACTTTACTTGTACTTAGTGGTCTCGGACATAGCGATAAGTGGGTTCTTAGTTCGAGAAGAGAAAGGTACGCAATTTCCTGTTTATTATGTTAGTTGGACCTTAGGTGAAGCCGAGAATCGATATTCACACTTAGAAAAATTAGTGCTTGCTTTAATAAGCGCCTCTAGGAAATTAAAACCATATTTTCAATGTCACCCAATTTGTGTTGTAACCACCTACCCCCTTCATAATATTTTGCACAAGCCCGAACTCTCGGTCCGATTGGCCAAATGGGTCATCGAGATCAGCGGGTATGATATCGTGTATCAACCCTGAACGACCATCAAGTCTCAAATCTTGGCAGACTTCGTGGCCGACTTCACGTCAGCCCTTGTACTAGAGGTCAAAAAGGAAATATTATTAAAATCGGGTACATCATCGGGGGTGTGGACCCTCTTCATGGACGATGCTTCGAGCATAAAACGGTCCGGTCTAGGCATCATTTTGATGCCACCCACAGGTAATACGATTAGACAGTCTGTCAAAACATCAAAATTAACTAATAATGAGGCCAAGTATGAGGCCACGATTGCAGGTCTCGAGTTAGCTAAGAGCTTGGGAGCGGAGGTCATCGAGGCCAAGTGCGACACCCAACTTGTGGTTAATCAAGTCTACAGAACGTTCGAGGTTCGAGAAGATTGAATAAAGAAATACTTGGACAAATTGCAAGTGTCTATACATCAATTTAAAGAAAGGACCCTACAACACATACCTCTAGAACAAAATAGCGAGCTCGATGACCTTGCAAATTTGGGGTCGTTGATCGAAGATGATGAGCTTAGCTTGGGGACTGTCGTACAACTTTCAAGGTCAGTAATCGAAGAAAAACATGCCGAGATAAACTCCACAAGTCTAACTTCGGATTGGAGGAATAAGTACATTGAATACCTAAAGAACAAAAAACTTCCATCGGATCCTAAAGAATCAATGACTCTATGCACTAAGGCCGCACGGTTCACTTTGGCCGAGGATGGAACACTGTATAGGAGAACGTTCGATGGACCATTAGTATAATATTTGGGACTAGGAGACACCGATTATGTTTTACAAGCACTTGCGGAAAACATTCTAGTGCCGAGTCATTGGTCCACAAAGTCATCAGAGCAGGATAATATTGGACCAATATGGAAAAAGACACTAAAAAATTTATTCGAATATGCGACAAATGTCAAAGGTATGTGCCGATGATCCACTAGCCCGAGGAGCAACTTCACTCAGTCATATCCCCATGGTCGTTCATGAAATAGGGGATGGATATCGTCGGCCCTTTACCATCGGCCCTAGGTAAAGCTAAATTCATTTTGTTTATCACTGACTATTTTTCTAAGTGGGTTGAAGCACAGGCCTTCGAGAAAGTCAGAGAAAAAGAAGTTATAGATTTCATCTGGGATCACATTATATGCCGATTCGGAATGCCTGCCGAGATCGTATGCGACAATGGAAAGCAATTCGTGAGCAGCAAAGTGATGAAGTTTCCCAAAGATTACAAATAAAAAGGATCCTGTCAACACCATATCATCCTAGTAGGAACGGATAGGCCAAATCAAACAAGACCGTCATAAAAAATCTGAAGAAAAGATTGAACAAAGCCAAAGGAAAATGGTGAGATGTATTGCTCGAGGTCCTGTGGGCGTATCGAACAATGTTGAAATCCAGTATGGGGGCAACTCCATTTTCTTTAGTCTACGGTGCCGAAGCTCTGATCCCAGTCGAAATCGGGGAACCTAGCTTCATGTTTCAGTATGTAACTAAAGAGTCAAACCACGAGGCTATGAATATAAGCCTCGAATTTCTAGATGAAAGGCGGGAAACTACCCTCGTTTGAATGGCCGTGCAGAAGCAACAGATTAAGAGGTATTACAACCGAAGAGCCAATCTTCGACACTTTAAAACTGGGGACTTAGTTCTGAGAAAGGTCACCATTAATACTCGGGATTCAAATAAAGGAAAACTTGGCCCGAACTGGGAGGGACCGTATCAGGTCCTCGATGTCATCGAAAAAGGATCCTACAAACTTGGCACGATGGACGGCGAGCAATTACCAAACAATTGGAACATATCACTCCTCAAACGATATTACTTCTAAAGTATGACCTTCTGCATTTTCGTTTATATTATATACTATTTGATTGTAGGTGTTTGACCAAAGATATCTAAGGATCCTTCATCACAAAGTCCTTAGGTCTGAAAGCACGTGTAGAATTTTTTTTCCCTTAGACCGGTTTTTGTCCCAAATGGGTTTTTCCATCGAGGTTTTTAATGAGGCAACCATTTTCATGCTAACTTAGAGCAACTAGACAGTATTCGAAGCTTCTTGACAATCAACCTCGAATACTGGGGGGTATCACCTTCGGATGTTAACTTTATTACAAGGAAGGCACTTCGTGTCAATGGGGTCTCGAAAGGCAAACGATCAAACGAACCGTGACCATGTAGATTACTCGAGCCCTAAAGACAAACATGTACGCATGTATAATCTATTGAGAGAAGTATTTTTTCCTTGCCAAATATTTCATGCCTTAGAGAAAATTTTACTTTACAATTTCTTACTTTCGGTTTGTTGTGGAAACAGTCTTAAGAGCCAATCACAGCTGAATATCGAACAACTTTCCACGTATTCGGGGATTGCCGTCCGAAAAAGTGATGTAATAAAAAGATCGAGATCATAAGACCTTAAAAGGGCAACCCTTGTTTTTATAGGCCACAACCACCCCACTCGGGGGCCGGCACTTCGAACAAGTTTGAAGTATAATCAGGAAACAAGCCCAAGAGGCAAATCCCAAGTCAAAGGCTACGACCAAACCAATACGGCTTGGAGACGTCCGAATTCAGTAATAAAATAGGCCTTCAAATATTTTCATAAAACCAATTTAAAAGGCTACCCTCGGGAAATTTATAAAAGATTTCGATCACGTCAACCCTTGAAAACCCTACGGGGTACCGAACTTTTCAAACTACCGAATGAACTTATTTCACGCTAAGGCATAACAAAGCAAAGGGTTTCGATAACACTAACCCTCAAAAACCCTAATGGATAAACATTTATCTCGTGCTAAGGCATAACAATTTTTTACATGATTAACTTTCTATGAGGAAAAGGGTGAAAATCCATTCTTTTTAAGGCCATATCGACCTGATTCAAGAGCATAAGGGCCATTTTATTTTTGAGTTCGAGAAATCAACCTCACTCAACTAAAACCTAAGAGTCTTCCTACTTCGATCTCGAGTAGTTACCCGCTCGAAGATAAAGGCTACATTAGTCCAACTTCGACCAAATTGCCTAAGCCTTATACTCATGAACATGGCATGGATGAAACAGAATTTTCACAAGGAAGAAATTGAAATAAAGACAAATCAGAAAGCAAAGAGATCTATTATATATATATATATATATATTTACAAGGACCGATCAGGGCCCTACACAAAAATTCAGGAAAAAAAATCCTAAGTGCCTAATTTTCCTCGGGAGCTACATCCTCGCCATCGGGATCTCCCCTGCTCTCAGATCAACTCACGCTCCCAGAATCATCATCATCAAAAGAGAGCAACACTTTGCCTTCAACCTCAAGCTCTTTCGCATTCTCGATCTCGACAGCAAGGTTAAAGCCACGAGCATGAATCTCCTCCAGATTCTCTCTTCGAGACTGGTTTTTTGGCATGCTCGACAATTCAGTATACTCGAGCTTGAGAAACATCAAAAACTTCTTTTGCTTGATCTTGAGCATCCTCGACGTCAGATCGGTAGATAGCCGCGATCGCCTCAGCATCGGCCTTAATTGTCTCAGCCTCATATTTCACCGCTGCAATCTTCATGTCCAACCGAGCTATTCGCTCCTCAATTTTCTTGGCTTGTTTCAAGCTCTTCTCTTTCATTCCTTGGAGTTGGATTTAGGTCGAGGATAATTGAGCTCGAGCTACCTCTTTCTCCGAGGCAAGGCGATCCATCTTTTGCTTCCATATTGAAGTCTCTACCTCTACTTCATCTACCTCTCCTCGAAGTTGCTCGATCTTTTCATGCAGTCGATGGACCTGTGAGATCAAATTGTTAGCCATAACTCCCAAACCGAGTCCATAAATGTCTAAGACTTTATTTAACT
>MU666791.1:60887-81967 GCA_026770625.1 Nicotiana glauca
CATGGCTCTATCGACGGCCGGCCGCGATGAAGAATCATTTTCCTCTTGAGGAACATTTTTTGACGTTTTTGTCATTTTCGTATGAGTTTAAAGAAAGAAGAAGAGAATAAGGCTTGGTGTTTTGAGGGACCATTGATAACGAAACCTAGAGATTATGTAGAGCGAAAAAGCTTATAGGATGCAAAAAGCTTGGAAGATTAGAGCAGAGATCAAGAGTAAAGTTTGGACAAAGAGAAGGAAAGCACATTTATAGGATGTAGATGACGGTTCAAAACCAATAATGCCCGACCACCTGCTGACGCTCATTAATGACTTTGGGAACTGTATTGACGGGATGCTTCGGTCGCTTACATCACGAGGATGACGTCATGATAGGTCGAGGTACAAAATCGAAGGCTTAGTTCGTTTCTTCTTATTACACTCCAAGAAACGAGGGGACTATCTGTATACAGTTAAAATCGGACTTACCCAATTTTACTATTTGATCGAGATCATGGAATTGCATCGAAGGTCGGCCTCGTAGTGGATCAGACCAGAGCGCAAGGACAAGGTAACGAGTTTGAGAATCGAGGTGCCTGTCAAAATCGAGACCAGCAGCAATCGAGATCAAATATCAGATTTCGAGCAAAGCGCAATAACGGAAAAGCGAGATATTCGTGACCGGTCGAAGATCACGGTAAAAATCCCGGAACAAATCAAATCAAAGGCGATTGTTTATCTAATCATGGGTTTAATTTCGTAATTAGAATTGTACCATAAGACAAGAGGGGTTGCTCTCATGGTAAGCAATCTCCACTTCCAACCAAGAGGTTGTGAGTTCGAGTCTCCCCAAGAGCAAGGTGGGAAGTTCTTGGAGGGAAAGATGTCGGGGGTCTATTTGGAAACAACCTCTCTATCCTAGGGTAGGGGTAAGGTCTGCGTACACACTACCCTCCTCAGGCCTCACTAAGTGGGATTATACTGGGTGGTTGTTGTTGTTGTTGTTATTGTTGAATTGTACCATAGATAAGGATCTTCTACTGTATAAAGATGGTCATAATCATTTTGTAATCATCTTACACTCTTGAGATATCAAAGCAATATAACGCCTTTTCTTTATTTCATATATCTGTTCATCAGCTTGTCATATTTTAACTATTCTTGCACAAATCTGTTCGAGGATATTCAATTTCGATGGCTGAAATTCGTTCAAACATTGATTTGCTTTATATTATTGTTAATTCTTATTATTGCTCTTTACCTTTATCGATTGGTATTAGGTGAAATCATGTATTATTAAAATCACATTATAAGTTTAATTGTTATCCAATTTTAAGGGTAAACAATACACAAATAAAGTAAGGAAATTATTTCTAGCATTGTTCACTTTATATATTCTTCTTTTTTAACATAAAGATTTCGATTAAGACATTAGAGGATGATCCCAGACCTCTTAATCACAATCAAATTGTCAATTGAGCAGAGAATGGACCACAAAAAGCATTCTCAACCTAAAGTTTTCAAATTATAGAGGACCAGAATAAATTTTTCAACACAAAATGAGTAAACTTAATAATAGATGGATGCTATAGTCAAAGAAAAAAGAGAATCATGATGATTTAATTTCTGTTTTCCTACTAGATGGTCGATAAGTATCTATTGGAGGAGACTTTAAAAAATATATTTGGAGTTTCAAGACAGCTTTCTGCCTTTAAGCTTGAATGAAGTTGACGAAAAACAACCATTGAATTTCATTGGATTATTGAGAAGAAAAGAAAAAAGTAGGGTAGGGAAAAAGAAAGTTGGAAAATGCTTTTTCTCGCTTCTGAAAAGTGGATTAGCTTTTTGGATGGCTGATAAATACAGATTGACTTGAGCTCTGACAAATAATATATATATATATATAAAAAAAAAAAATCCGTTAGCGTATTTACGTATTTACTTTTTTTTTGAATTATTCGGTAAAAATGTATGACGATAGGTAGAGATAGACCAAAAAAGTTTTGGGAAAAGATGATTATGCACGACATGGTGCAGATGAAATTTACTGAGGACATGACCCGTAATAGGAGGATGTGAAGATCGAGTATTAGGGTAAAAGGTTAGTAGTTAGTTGAGTGATCCCCTTTGTCTTCCTCAGTCGATAACGTTGGTGTTAGTTTATCCTCAGATTGCCATTACTATCTATCGTTTAGTTGTTATTTTGTCTTCGGTTATATATCTTGTTGTTACAGTTGTTATTATTTGTTGTATTTCTTTAGTCGGAGATCTATCAAAAATAGTCTATCTATTCTTTTAGAATAGGGATAAGATTACATACCTCCAACTCTTTCAAACCCCACATATAAAAATTCACTGAGTTTTTTATTGTTATGGTTGAACTCCTCGGTGAAAATGCTGCCTCCGGCCGCTAGAGACTACACATCCATGCTAGATATTTAGTTACACGCATACCAATATGTATTGACAGTCAAAAGTCCATGTAAGTTTAGCCAAGGCAAATGGACATTGGTCAAACACAATTTATAAAAAAAACACTAAGTACAAGTTTAAGTTAATATAATTATTAATTAATCACACTTCACACTTGGCATATCCCTCGATTTTGTTGTGTAGTTTGACTGGGTGACATATGTCTGCGTCAAACACATAATCAACTTGTTTTTAAGACCTAATTTTACGTGATTAACAACTGTCATTTCCTGCAAATCCCAGAAAGTATTGATTCGGTAAATGCATAATCTTATATTGGGTCCGTAAATATCTTTTTAAATGCTTAATGAGTAATGCAGCCCATGTGACATCCATTAATCCGAATTTGGCAGACAATGTTACCTTCCTATCTATTTTATAACGGTTAAGGGTCTTATTTGCCCTTTTACTATTAAAAATAGGTCTTATTTATCCTTCGTTTGAGTTTCTTATCAAAAATATCCTTACTGTTATACTTTTGGGTCAAATTTACCCTTCAACCGTTACATATAACTTACAAGTTTATAATGGACACGTGACAACATGTCATTGGACCTGATTAAAAAAAATTTAAAGCATTTTTATTAAAAACTAGAAAAGAATTATAAAAAAAAGAAAAAAATATTTTAATAAAATATTTTCGTTTTTGAATTTTATTTTTTATTTTTTGTTCAGTTTTTATAGCATTTCGTTTTATTCCGTTTATTCACTTTTTTTAAAAAGTAAGTATTTTTGTTATTCTTCACAAAAAAAATTGTGAGGTGTCCAAATTTTTTCAACAATTTTTTTTTTGTTATTCTTCACAAAAAATTTTGAAATGCCTAACCGTTGCAATTTAATTCTATTAACAGCTTCTAATCAAATCATGCTAATTTGGCATTTAACAATAATAATAAGGTTATTATTTTCAATAATAAAAATACGGTTATTATTTGACAAAAATTTCGAAATGCCTAACCGTATTATTATTGTGTCCAAATTAGCATTTTGAATTTTTTTTTCTTCGTTTTATTTTTTTGAAAAACAAAAATACTTTCTTTTTAAAAAAACTGAAAAACGAAATAAAACGAAATAAAACGAAATGCTATAAAAACTGAAAAAAATAAAATAAAAAATTTTAGAAACAAAAATATTTTGTTGAAAATATTTTTTTCAGTTTTTAAAAAATGAAAATATTTTATTAAAATATTTTTTTCTATTTTTATAATTATTTTCTAGTTTTTAATAAAAATGCTTTAAATTTTTTTTAATCAGGTCCAATGACATGCTGCCACGTGTCCATTATAAACTTGTAAGTTATATTTAACGGTTGAAGGGTAAATTTGAACCAAAAGTATAACAGCAGGGATATTTTTGTTAAGAAACTCAAACGGAGGATAAATAAGGCATATTTTTAATAGTAAAAGGGCAAATGAGACCCTTAACTGTTTTTATAATCTGTTATTTAATTAAAATTAAGATCGAGAGAACTAGTTCAATTTCGTTTGACTAACTAGAGAAATTTAAAAACAAATAAACGAGACACATATATTACTCATTCAGATTTCATTGATGGTGGAAGACTTAGGTTTTGCTGACATCTGAATAATCTTTTTTCATGCTATATTGAGAGTATAAATTTTCTAATACTATGAGTTAATGGATAATACATGTATCCCTCATTGATTGTGTTCTAAAGGAGTTTATAATGTTCTCAGCATTTCTATTTATTTGGTTGGAATTTTGGATTATTTCACATGGTATTATAGTCAAACTTTCGTAAAATCATTTCACAAGAGTTGGTTTATACCTGAGATGATTATTTTATTGGGGTATTATCACTTTTAATTTGTACTAGAAATTATTTTTATTCGGTAGCTGAAAAAAATGTATAAAATTTAAATAACATTTATATATAACATAAAGAATATATATATATATATATATATATACAAGAAATATACTATATTTTCGACTATTATTTTGAGAGCGGCCATACAGTATTATTTTCCCTAGTTTATTTAGTAAACTACTAATTACAACATTACGTATCCATTACTAGTTTGTATTCCTATAACGTCATTACATATCCATTATAAGTAACAAGTCAATTGCAAAGACTCCATCTAAGTGGATCATATCAGACCAAGTTCAAGAATAAAACCTACCTCATCCTCTCTTATTTCCATTACTATTAATATCTTAATTTTTAATCGTAAAAATATCTACACAACAAGGTTTTTGTTGTTATGATACTTCTCAATCGGTCGTGTTATATGAGCATTATCTATCCTTGCATTTTTTATCTATGAAATTTAAACTATCATTTGTAAACGTCACTTTAATGACTATAAACTATTGTAGACGTATCCTAATGCTAAGGATAAGATTTGTTTTTCGTTTTTGTTGCAATATAATAAGGACATTACTGTATTGGTCAAAATCTGACCACAACAGTCAGACCGACCGACGCCCCGCTCACAAATGGCAAGGCAACAAGGATCGACATGGGCTGTTCTATATCTTGCCCTCATGACTTTCATCGAAGTGGTAAAGAATGACCTCCAGCGAGTAACTGAGGAGAGTGAGGCATAGAGAAGCGTCGGATAGAGCGTGCAGCCGGAGGTCCAGGGATATACATATATAGGAGGGTAAAAACCTCTCAGAGAGGGGGCCTTTGGAGAAAACATCTCTCCTATTCTCCATCTATCTCCTCTCTGTAATTTCGATAAATAGAAGAATGAAGGAGGCAATCCTCAGCGATTGATGTAATATGTAACATGTTCTACTCCACCGATTCATGAGAACAATACTGGAAAGCTTTATCTTCACTTCTTTTTATATGCTATTCTTCTTTTAGTTCATTGATCTGGAGTTCATTACGAATGACTTAGATTTACCCCATCATTTTATTTGATTGATCTATTCAAAAGAGTTGCAAACTCTTTTGAATCAAATAATTTGGCGACGTATGTGGGGATTTCTTAGTGAAATGTCCTAGTTTCTTCAAGATAAAAGACAAGGAATACGATTATCCCTCAAGAAGATCGCTAAGACGAAGCCTTACCCAAGTGTAAGAAAGGCGCAGCCTAGAAATGAAAAGAAAGATGAAAACAACCATCAAATGTAGGAACGGCTCCATCACCCATCGAAAGGCCAAGCAAAACAAGCTACGTTATAAACCTACTCTGATTCACCGATTCATCGGATGGAGGTAATAAAAGTATCATTCTAATTTGCTTTCTGCTCTCTACTCAAGTAGGGACAAACGTCGCGTGAGCGAACGAACAAAGAAACACTTCAATTGGGGAATGAAAAACTACCACACGGCAACCGAAACATCGCCCACCAAATGTATCTCCGGACTGAAAGGCATGAGTCAGATAAGGAAACTCCTATGAACACACTGAACAAATATAAGCGAAACGGCGACATTTCATATCCTCCAGTATTACATACTCCGATGCGAACAATATCTAGATAATTGGGACTCTCCCAAAAGACGCCCGATTCTCCGAAAAATTGGGACTGACGACGGGTTAACATTTTGATAAGTCGAAATAACGCCCTTTAAAGTCAGGGCCTTCGCCATAAAGAAGAGTTCGACCTCGATCAAACGAAAACGGGTTAACATTTCGATAAGTCAAAATAACACCCTTTATCGCCAGGGGCCTTCGCCAAAAAGAAGAGTTCGACCTCGATCGAATGACGACGGGTTAACATTTTGATAAGTCAAAATAAAACCCTTTAAGGCCAGTGGCCTTCACCAAAAAGAGGATTTCGATCTCGATCGAACAATGACGGGTTCATATTTCGATAAGTCAAAATAACACCCTTTAAGGCCAGGGACCTTCGCCAAAAAAAAGAGTTCAACCTCGATCGAACGACGATGGGTTAACATTTTGATAAGTCGAAATAACACCCTTTAAGGCCAAGGGCCTTCACCAAAAAAGACGAGTTCGACCTCGATCGAACGACGATGGGTTAACATTTCGATAAGTCAAAATAACACCCTTTAAGGCCAGAGGCCTTCGCTAAAAAGAAGAGTACGACCTAGATCGAATGACGATGGGTTAATATTTCGATAAGTCGAAATAAGACCCTTTAAGGTAAAGGGCCTTCGCCAAAAAGGAGAGTTCGACCTCGATCGATCGATAACGGGTTAACATTTTGATAAGTCGAATAGCATCCTTTAAGGCTAAGGCCCTTCGCCAAAAAGAAGAATTCGACCTCGATCAGACGGCGACGGGTTGATATTTTGATATGTCAAAATAACACCCTTCAAGCCCATGAGCTATCACCAAAGAGAAAATTCGAAATATTCCTAAGGCCAAGGGTCGTCTGAAGGTACGAAAAGACTGGGACTCACCGTGCGGGAATCTATCTCACGCTGTAATCACGAAAAACAAAAATAAAGGTAAAGTACAAGACAAATAATAGCGAAAAGATCTTCTTTATACAAAGTCACTACGTAAATGGTCGCGGATTACATGAGGCCCAAGTCAACAATATAAAAAAAACAACAAGGGAAAAGAAGGAGGAAAACAACAAACAGAAAACAGATCAAGATCACTGTCTCTCTATTCGGCATCATCATCGCCACCCTCACATCCGGGGAGTTCACCTTTGGCGCTCGCGCCCTCATCAGCTTCTGGCGTCGCTGAGTCATATCCACAATTGACGCGAGCTTCCCGCACCTTCACCCGCGCTCTTCATATGCGGCCTTGGCCACCTTACCTGTTTCCAATAGATTCTTATATATATGCCTCTGGGCTTCAGCGTGGGCCCAAAGCTCATGCAATTGATGAGGAACGGTGGTAGAGAAAGACTCTAGTTGAGCCAGTAGTTGCTCCTTTTCCGCTTCTAGATCATCGACCCGATCTCCCTAAGGGGAAGGTGTTAGGCACCCCTCAGGATCCACTAGTGTGGTTCCCGACCAGACAGCTTTGTGTGAATTTGTAAAATTAGCAAATAAACAAGTATGGCTCAAATAGTACGGGATTTAAGTTTAAATACACAGATGCTTTAAAAAATAGTTAATGAAAAGAAGTACAATCTAAGCGTATTTGTGAATGTAAAGGAGTATCCTAGGTTGGTTAGCCTATAGGATCACATAAGTACAATGCCCGATATTACTCCTTAAAAAGGGGCTACGCGTGGCATTAGTGCACCGGTTATCATATCCATATCCTTCCCGCCCCGTAAAGATAATTAAAGCGAGGGTTGGTCTCGACTCTTATTGCATGCTATTACCCGTCCATTCCTGTCAGTCTCGGAGGAATTTAGGACTCCTATCCTATAAAGGGGGAGGGGGTTCTAGGCAGGTCCTTAGGTTTAAAGGGAAAAATACTAGGCGACAAAAACACATAGAACTTCATTTAGGGGATAAAACACAAAAATCAGATAGAAGGCTCAGATATACCTCCACAAGTAATGCACACAGGCAGCACGACTCATACACAATTAAGGTCTAAATTCACATCATAACAAGGTATTTAAGTGATAAAAGTGGGACCAGATTTATTACATAACTCAGAAAAGATGTCTGAATCAAGTTTGCCTACTGATTTTAACACGTTGACAGTTAAACACTAATTACAAAGACAATTTTGGTTTATTTAAAGTTGATTGCCTAATGCTTGCCTAGGCGTGGAATACAGATGACTGCATTTTATATAGTGAAACAGGGTAGTTTTTTACAAAGCGGACTCTTGAATCCTTATAGGCATGATATCTAATGACAAATCAAGGCAGTTTTTGAAAGAACTTGTTTTAGAGGAAATAAATCATTAATTAAACCAGTTTCGAAACGAATTAAAATGTGGACTGGGTTGATTTATTTAACTAAACTAGTTAAGATCTATAGGCAGAATTTCTAGAGTTATTCCCTATAGGCATGACATCTGGTTGTTTAACACTGATTTCAGAAACTTTGTAGGCATGATGACTAATGAAAGAAAACATGTAACACTTGTTATAATAGAAAAGCTGGATTAAATTATATCCTATAGGTATGGCATATATTTGTGAAACTGATTTTGAGACCTATTAAACATGATTTCTAACATGGTAAGGCAAGTATAGTAAAATCCTACTAAACATGATTTCTAACATGGTAAGGAAAGCAAAGTAAAACTCTATAGGCATGGTTTCTAGTAAGGCCAAACATAGTGAAATGTAAAGCCCTATAGGCATGTTTCTATCCACCTTACCCCACAAACATATAAATACCCGCCCTTTTCACTAATTACCCCAATATTCGTTTACAAATTATTACAAACCATGTGAATGAATTACATAAGAAAAATAAAAAATGACACTATAGAGAGCCTGAAACAGGCCCAGACTTTCAGCACCTGATTAGGACTTCCTCCCTGAGTTATGTAATAAACCACCTCAAGTGCCAAGATTGTTCCATAGCCTTTCTCATATCTGGGTGTGTTAGAGTTTCCTAAGGACCTCAAGGGATCCCGGGAGGTGCTCACACCCAGATTGCATAACCAAGACAGAGTAAGTGCAGTGTGGAAAGGCCAGCTTTTATGTGTCCAAGTTCAGAGGGAACTCAAGGGTCCCAAGGAAAGGCTCACACAAAAGAGGCAGAACCTACTAGTCTAAGAGTATATGTGAGAGTGCTTGACATAGATTTAAAAGAGTTGAGTTGGAAACAATTTTGACAATGATTAGTTTGAAATAAGTTTTGGAAGGCAATAGAAGAGTTTGCCTTAATGAAAACCAGCTTGAAGAAGAAAAGAAATAGGACAATCAGCAACTCAAGACCAAATCAACATACATAGTTCAAACACAAACAAGGAAAGGAGGAACTGGGGACAAGTAGTTCATATGCGAAAGGATATTTGCACACAGGTTAACACCAGAGTAACTTAAATAGTCACAGCAATAGTCTATCACAAAGTGTTCATGCCATGATCTTAACAACATCAGATTTAAGGAGTGCTAAAAAGTGTTACACATTAGGTTTAGGGGAAAGGGTTCAGGATCACATAGTAACTAGGTGACATGCTTATAATGTATTTGGGGGTTAGGGCAGGGCAGAATAATAGTAGAAAATGTAATAAAGCAGTAGACATACTGAATTACAAGGTAATCACATGGCAAAATAGGCATGCTAATTGCAAGGGAGGCAGCAGAACCACAAGTAGAAGCATAAGAGAAACAAAAGGAAGCGCAATACAAATAGAGACATATCATTTTAGAGGTTGTAAATTAAACTGAAAATATACCAGTAAAAATGAGAGAATATATGGAGAGTGAGGAGTGAAGAGCAGTACAATGAAGGGAAGTAGAGTAGTAGTGTATAGAGTAGTAGAACAATAGAGCAGTAGAGGAATGTAACCACTCAGTTTTGGCTTGCAGCCAACTGAGTATCAAGTAAGAAAGTATGTATGTGTGTAAGAGACAGTTCAGAATAGTGTAATTGTTCATCCCTTATACTAAAGAGAGGGTAGAGTATTTTAGTTTTAGAACAGGAAGGAAAATAAGGTAATAGGTGCTGACTTAGCACAATCATAGAAATAATACTAATCGGAATCAATTAAAGACCCGGACTTCCTTCAATTAGGGAGTCATAGTTCAAACGGGTACAAGTTGTATCAAATAGGGAAAAGAATTACTTATAAGACTGATTTTACCACAGTAGGAGTATTAAAAGCATGTGGCATGTAATAAGGACTAAGTACAGAATAGTTTCAAGTAAGGAAAGTACACGTTAAATAACTAACAACATATTTGTGCACATAAATAAGGTAGAGTAAAATTTTAATTCTGAAACTTAGTTCAAAGAAACACGAATGAGATTGATAATCACCGGAAATTAGCACTTACTAAGGAAAGTATCACAAAAGTAAGGAAGCAATTCGAAAAATCAGTACAGAATTATGAGGAAAATACACAAAATCACATATTCAGGGGAGATATCGCAGGTCTAAGGAGATTACACAAAAAATCAATATAAATTATCATGTAAACAATCAATTAAATAGTCGGACCTATTAAACGATAAATAACATGTTTGAACAAAATCAGAGAAACCCTAAGAACGGATTAGAGCAGGAAGTGCAAGAGCATATAGAACATACATAAAACCTAGAATGTTCATGAGAGACATGCAAACACATCGCAAACAGACTCAAACCTCAAATCGAGTCCAGAAGTATTAGGGTTTCTTAACGAAAATGAATCGAGCAAAAGGAAAGACTCAAGTGATGTTTAAACATGTTAAAAATCACAAAGTAATTGCTAAAAATCATAAAGGAATCGTTTTTGCAAACAGGTTTTGAAACCCTAGTCTGGAAAATGAGGAAATCGTTTGAAATCAGAGAAATCTTTTGAGGAAAATAGGTGAGAACCTTTAAAGACACATAGATCCATCACAGATCAAAAAAGATCGGAGGATTTAAAGCTAGGGTTTTCCAGAAAAGTAGTAGAGATGATAGAATAGGTCAAGAACCCATAGATCCGTAATAAAATAAGAAGAAGTTCTTACTCACAGATGGAAAATGGCCTGAGACAGGCTGATGACTAAGTTCCAAAAGGAACCTGTTGGGGTTCCCTTGAGAAAATCTCAAGGATCCAAGAAATCGAAGAGCCATGGTGTGTTGAAGCCTAGGCCCCGCCAGAGAAGACGTAGAAACATCGTAGGAGGGGTTCACGCCGGTGACGGCGATTAGGGTTTGAATTAGGTCTCAGAGAGAATTTGGAGATGGAGGAATTCAAGGGCGGTGCAAATAAGAGAATGGGGTAGGGTTTGGGGGGTCATTGGATTAAAAAAGGAAAGAATAACGTGGACCGTTGATCTGGGAGATCAACGGTCGAGATTAAAAAGGGTAGGTTGGGTTTCGGGTTTGGGTATGGGTTAATAGGTGTGGGTCGGGTTTTAATTGTAAAATTGATCTAGGAATCGGGATCCTGATTTGGCTATAATTGAAAGCCAATTTGGCTATAATTTAAATAGCCAGTTTTCCCTATTTAATTTATAAAAAATAGTAGATAATTTCTGGAAAAAAATAATTTAAAATGCTAAAATTATATACATAATTAGCAATTTAAAATACATGATCCAATTTTATGCATATAAAACATAATTATATCTTAAAAGGGCTAACATTGCAATTATGTGCAATTTAGATTCAAAAATACTAAATGTAATTGCAAAAAATACATAAAAATTACCTTAGCCATATTCTGGAATAAATATGGAAATATAATAGACGAATTATCAAAATAATAATTTGTAAATAATTATTGGGGATTTAATGGATAAAAAGGGAGAAATTAAATCAATTTAAACCTTTAAAAATATGGAAAAAATAATAAAAACTTTGGGCATGCTTATATATGCATATATATGCTATTTCAAAGATATTTTTGTATATTTAAAAATATAAAAAAAAAATTAGGTATCAACAACATGTAGCCGGAGGTCCATGTATGTATATATATATATATATATATGAGGGTAAAAACCTCTTAGAGAGGGGGCCTATGGAGAAAACATCTCTCCTATTTTCCATCTATCTCCTCTCTGTAATTTAGATAAATAGAAGGATGAAGGAGGTAATCCTCAGTGATTGATGTAATATGTAACATGTTCTATTCCACCGGTTAATGAGAATAATACTAGAAAGGTTAAATAAGATCATTTATCTTCACTTCTTTTTATATGCTATTCTTCTTTTAGTTCATTGATCTGGAGTTCATTATGAATGACCAAGATTTACCCCATTATTTTATTTGATTGATTTATTCAAAAAGATTGCAAACTTATTTGAAACAAATAATTACGAGAAATATGAGCTACAAATGTCGTAAATGTGAAATAAATGTCAAAAAATTACTTACCCATGTTTATTTTATACTTAGTTCAAATATCGTAAATTTCATTGTCGAATTCGTTTTAACATTTATATTAATATCTACACAAAGATTTATGACATTTATTTACGACTTTTATGAAATATTGGACCTAATATAGATAGAGTGCTATTGAGAATCTTTTTATTTGATGGAGTTGATATTGAGTTGAATTCTGAGTAGGTTAACGAGCAGATGGACTTTGATCCAGTGAAGTTTTCTCCTGTAACACTCAATATTGTTTTTTTTTGGTTTTCTAGTTGGTGCTCCGTACTTATATCAGAGTCATGATTAGTCCGAATTTGGGAAGGTATTGGTGGAAGATGCACTTATAAGATGATAGGTTGAAGAGATTGTAAAGGCTATGCGCAAGATAAACAGAGGTAGAGCGGCCGCGCCAAATGAGATCCCAATGTAATTTTGGAAGACTACAGACAGAGTAGACTTGGAGTGGCTTACTAGGTTGTTTATTGTCATTTTTAAGATGATGAAAATTCCTGAAGAGTAAAGGCGGAGTACGATAATTCCGGTGTACAAAGATAAGGGTGATATCCAAAATTACAATAACTATAAGGCATCAAGTTGCTAAGTTACACCATAAAATTTTGGGAGTGTGATGGAAGTTAGGGTAAGGGGTAGTGTATCTATTTTCGAGAATCAATTCGGATCCATGCCAGGGCGATCAACTACGGAAGTCATTCACCTTATCAGAAAACTTGTGAAACAATATAGGGATACAAAATAGGACTTGCACGTGGTGTTTATTGACCTAGAGAAAGCTTATGCCAAGGTTCCAAGGAGGTATTTGGAGGTTAGAGGTGTGCCCGTAGCTTATACTAGGGTAATCCAGGATATGTATGATGGCGTTAAGACTTGGGTTAGAACGGTTGAAGGGGACTCGCAACACTTCTCTGTCGTAATGGGCTTGCATCAAGGATCCGCGCTTAACCCGTTTTTATTTGCCTTGGTAATGGAGGTTATGACGAGGTACATTCAAAGGGAGGTTCCATGGTTCATGTTACTTGCGAATGATATAGTACTAATTAATGATTCGCGAGGTGGTATTAACGCGAAGCTGGAGGTTTGGAGACAAACCCTGGAGTCGAAAGGTTTCAAGATGAGCAGGACTAAAACAGAATACTTGGAATGCAAGTTCAATTACGTGATTGATGATGCAGACGTGGAAGTGAAGCTTGATTCATAGGTCATCCCTAAGAATGGGAGTTTCAAGTACCTTGGATCTATCATCCAAGGTAATGGTGAGATTGACGAGTATGTCACACATCGTATTAGAGTGGGATGGATGAAATGGACGCTTCCGGGTTTTTGTGTAATAAGAAGGTGTCACCTCGACTTAATGGTAAGTTTTACAGAGTGGTGGTTAGATTTGCTATGCTATATAGCGCAGAGTGTTGTCATGTTAAGAATACTCATGTCTAGAAGATGAAAGTAGCTGAAATGAAGATGCTAAAATGGATGTGTGGGTATACAAGGTTAGATAAGATAAGGAATGTTGATATTCGAGAAAAGGTGAGGGTAACACTCGTAGAGGACAAGATGAGGGAAGTTAGATTGAGATGGTACGGGCATGTGAAGAGAAAATGCATAGATGCCCCAATGAGGAGGTGTGAGAGGTTGGCTATAGGGGGTTGAGGATAGGTAGAGGTAGGCCTAAGAAGAATTAGGGAGAGCTGATTAGGCATGACATGGCGCTACTTCAGCTTACTGAGGACATGACCATTGATAGGAAGATATAGAGGTTGAGAATTAGAGTACAAGGATAGTGGTTAAGTGGACGTGTCTTATTTATAGGCCAATCTCATTAGTGGTAGTCTTGTATTTTCATTTCTTCATATCGGCATATTTCTTGTACTATATGTCGTTTCTTTCTTTTCGGTTATTATATCGCCTTTGCTTGCTATGGTTACTACTTATTGTTTCTGCTTCCTTTTTAGTTTTTTTCCTCTTGAGCATAGGGTCTATCAGAAACAGTTCTCTACTTTCGTAAGGTAAAAGTAAGGTCTGCGTATTAATCCGGATTTGATCTGTGTAATGTCAATTGTAGGAGAAACTGTTCCTTATAAAAAAAGTTATAGGTTCAAACCCGAGACTTTTGGTAAAAATAAAGTAATTTTATCCTGTCCATCACAACCCTTAATAACAATATATATTTGATGATTGTCATTGTACAAATAAAGTATAAAGCCTGGATCATCCCACAGACTTAGAGGTGTATAAGCCAAACCGAATCAACGAACCAAGTCAAATCGAAGAAAAAAATCGACTTGTGGTTTGGTTTGGTTGGTTTGGTGTTGAAAAATAAAAAACTGATCACTCTTGGTTTGGTTTGACATTAACAAAAAATAAGTCAAACTGAATCTAAACCAAATCGACGTTATATATAAATAAATTTTAAAAAATTTACATATAAAAAATAATCATTAAAATCTAATTTGTAAGTATTTTCTAAACTGTTTTATAGTTTTCAATGTCTTGAGATATTATTTAATTGTGGGCTTGTAAATTCACTATCCACTAAGAAGATTATATCTACATAACCCAAATATGATGCCCAAAAGATAATAAAATAGGTTATTTCATATTTCCCTATGTTCCAATTTCAAACTAAAAGAACCCCAAATATTAAAAACCCTTCCCCACATCAAACGAGCTTCCTGCTTGTCATTTTGCTAACATAATTGGTGATTCTTTTAGTGTTGAAGTTTATCAAGTTTACAGTGCTTTTCTTTGTCACATGTTTGTTGTCATTTTCTATTATGGAAGGTCTTAAAATTATGATCCATACGAATTATTGGTATTCCTCATATATTATTAAGAAAAATAGTAATCATGCGGATAAATTGTAATTATTTGATCTCTTTTTCAAGAACAATAAAACAAAAAAGGAAAACCGAAAATAAACTGAAAAACCGAGGAAACCGACTAAAACCTAAACCGAAAAAATTAAAATTTATGTTGGTTTGATTTGATTATAAATTTAGTAAATCGACATAGTTGGTTTGATTTTAGTTTAATAAAAAACCGAACCGAACCGCCTCACTAGTTTCCCGTTATTGTTTAAGAAAAGTTCAGAAAGTAAATAAAAAAAACAAACAATTATGTGAAAGAATTTTGCAGAAAATTGAACTGCTTGGCATCATATGCATAAGTTTTTTTGAAATCAATACAGGACAGTACATAATATCATAGGCTTGATTAATAAATTAATGTTGTCCCTTTTTAATTCTTCTAAATAGAAAGAAATTAGTTTTGAGAATTAGCATATCAATCTAAAATATCGGCATTATGTTTTTTCTCTCCTTTTTACACAATATTTTTGAATATAATTCTAATGGTGTGGTCTATTGGTTAGTGAAGTGTTTGAGAATTATGAGGTCTTAAGTTCAAATTTCAGCCTTAGTAAAATACTCAATGATTTCTTCTTATATGTCTAAGTAGGCGTTTGGACATAAGAATTGTAAAATTTCAAAAAATGGTGAAAAAAATTTTCAAGTGAAAAATGATATTTGAAATTAGAGTTGTGTTTAGACATAAATTTCAGTTTGGGTTGTTTTTGAAGTTTTGTGAGTGATTTGATTAAAAATTTTGAAAAACAGTTTTTTGGGTTTTTCAAATTTTCAAAAATTCCAAAATGCATCTTCAAGTGAAAATTAAAAAATTTATGAACAAACACCGATTTCAAAAAAAAAAATGAAATTTTTTTGAAAAGAAGGAAAAAAAGAAATTATGTCCAAACGGGCTGTAAGGGTTGATGAATGAAAATTTAAATATATATATGCTAGTGGAAAGTATATCAGGTAATCTATCAAATTAGTTGAAATACGTGTAAATTAATTTGGACAGTATCATTATTAAAAAAAATCAATATAGGGTGAATGCTTAAGAAGGGAAATGATTTCCAAAAGAAGTCGATGGAGAAATGAGCAAGAGACATGACTGACGAAGCATTGGCCATTGGGTAGCCTAAAAGGACAATGACACAAGTCACAACCTTTTCTTTTATTGAGTTTCTCTAGATTTTTTTGTTAAATAGTTGGAGCAACACCAGAGATCTTCAATGTCCAACTAAAACACTAGTCAAGAAATTGAATACAAGAAAATTGATTGGTTATGGAACTGCAAAAAAAAAAAAAAAAAAAAAAAAAAAAAAAAGAGAAAAAGGTATGCTGATGATGATGATCTAAATGGCCCATACTGCTACTTGCCACTAGCTACCTAAGGCTTCCTTAGACACCATTTGTACAGTAGGCAGTGAGGGGGCAAATGGCAATAGCTGTAGAACAGCAGAGAGCACAGAGCCGCTGCAATTTTTGCAGAATGAATAGCACGTACTTATCCATTTACAATTAAAAAGGAATGGCCTGTGGGTGATATGGATTGGAATTGTATAGGGGACAAATGGACAAGGACAACCTCCCCATGTGTTTGGATAACTTGCCAGTAATGGAGTTGCCAATGGACCTATCATCTTATCGCTGCTTGGCCAAGCCGAAAAATCAGCATATTTTAAAAATTATTTTTTTAAAAAATATTTTTGGTGAGAAATAACTTGCGTTTGATTAATTAATTGGAAAAATACTTTTGAGCAGCAATTAGTGTTTGATCAAGTTTTTAAAAACTATTTCTAAATTTATTTTTCTCAAAAGTGCTTTTGAAAAAAAATACTTTTGAATATAAGCTATTTTTTTATGTTTTTTCAAAATTGTTTCTACTTCTATTCAAAAGTATTTTTTTTCTTCTTCTAAAAGCTTAGCTAAATACTTTGACTTTGAAAAAAAAATATGCTTTTGACTTTGAAGAAACTTGACCAAACAGCCTCACCCAAGGATTTTTTTTTTTGGAAATAGGGATAGATTCATTCATAAACGTTACGGTGGCATTACATTACTGTTCGTAATAGTAGGAATAATACTAAGATTTTCAAGCACTACTAAAGTATTATATATAGAGCTTGATACTAGTCTAGTAGTTAAGGCTTCATTTTTATTGTCCTGGATCATCTTCTTTACTGCATCCGGAGGTGAGTGCCAAATAATTGTTGTACAGATTAGATGGTGCTTGGAACCCCATTTACACAAAAAGTGCGCCACTTTGTTGCCTTCACGGAAGCTATGTCGGACCACTGGATTCCCCAATTTTTTCAACAAGTACCTACATTCCAAGATAGTGTTAGTATAGACAGGGAAGATATTATGTTGAAGCAGTTTGATTATGTCCGTTGAGTCAGTGTCAATCTCCAACGGTGCTAGTCCTTTTTCATGTGCCAAGTTCAAACCTGCCAGAAGTGCTAGCAATTCTGCATGTGTAGAGTTATGAGCTTTAACCATGTTAAAAAACCCCATTATCATGTCTCCACAATTGTTTCTAATTATGCCCTCAATGCCTCTCGTATTTTGGTTAATCATGGAAGCATCTATGTTTAGTTTATAGTTGTGAGGTGCCGGTGGGTACCACTTAATGTGTACCGGAATTTTATACATAGTGCATTTGTAGTTGGAGGCTAATAACTTAAACTTAATGGCTCGTGTATTAACCATATGATAATTTACGGTGTTTGAGGAGTTATGAAAGCAATTATTATTTCTATTTAACCAGAGATGCCATATTGCAAAAGGAAAAATATCCTCCCAGTTTATGGAGTTATGGTTGACCGGTATTTGAAGATCTATAATAGCTAAAAGCCAGTGTTTGTTGCGAGGGATGATGTTGGTGTCAATGCCCACATTATCTCAAAATGAGTGGGCTACAGTGCATTCTAGGAAGATGTGTGTTATGGTTTCCTTTGCCCTTCTACAAATCATGCATGTATTTTCCATTTTGACTCCAATTCGATGAAGGTACGAGTTTGTGGGTACCCTATTTTTGAAGCATTGCCACAGAAAAATTTTGATTTTGTTTAGGATATGTAGCTTCCAGATCCAATCATAATCAGTTATTTTTTGGATGTTTTGGTACAATAATTTGTAGACTGAGTAGGTGGTGAAGGTACAATTTGTGTTGAGCATCCATATGGGTGTGTCTACTGCCTGGAGGTTTTGTGTGAAGGGGCTGGGAGTGATATCAGTAATAATATTTATGGGTAGTTCGAATGATACTTTTGAACAGTTCCACTGATTGTTTTTCCAGGCCTGTTCCAGGTTCAGGTTGCTATCGTTCTTGTTAAGTGGACCATGGATGATTGAGAGGATATTAGTTTTATTTGGGGCCCAACGACCATAATAGAAGTTTATGGATTTACCATTTCCAATATCCCAAGCCAGTCCTTTGTTGACGATTTTTCATCCTATCATGACATTTTGCCAAATAAAAGAGGTAATTTTAATATTAGTCTTGGATAAGGGTATCTGCCCATAATGTGGATGGGTTAGTGATTAGCCTCCATGCAAGACCTGCTAGGGTGGCTTGATTTTTGTGCCATGCCTTTGGTATTTCTAGGCCACCTAAGTCCTTTGGGAGCGTTACAACATCCCATGAAACATAGTGTATCTTTCTTTTAGTAGCAGTTGTCCCCCAAATAAAATATCACTGGATTTTTTCAATTTGGTTCAGTATTTTCTTTGGAAGCGATATGTATTGCATATTGAGGTTAGGGATAGCATTAAGGGCAGCTTTTGCAAGGGTTGCTCGTCCCGCAAGTGTCAGAAAATTTGTTTTTCAGTTAGAAAGCTTGTTTCTCATGTTGTCAATTACAAATAGGAAATCAGATGGTTTGGGCCTGTTATTTGTAATTGGGAAGCCCAAATACTTTCCAAATTGGTTGGTCTGACTAATTTTGAACAGGTCAATTGCATAGTCTTTTATGGCAGTGGAGCAATTGTTGGAGAATAGAATCTTTGACTTATTGTTGTTTATTTTGTGACCTGATAGGGAGCAAAAGGTTGTTAAGGATTGATGAATAGTATTGATTATTTTTTTGTTTGCTTGGGCCATGAATGTCAAGTCATCTGCGTAAAAGATATGTGATACTAGAGGTTCTTTTGGCCAATTTTAATAGGGTTCCATAGATTAATATCGACTTAACGATGTATGTACACTGATAACAACTCCATGGTTAGGATGAACAGATAAGGGGATAGTGGGTCCCCTTGTCTGATTCCTCTTGATGGCTCAAAGTATTCTGTTTGACTCCCATTTACTAAGACAGCTATCTTACTAGTGGTTATACAGTTCATGATCAGGGATGTGATTTTTGGTGGGAATTTAAATAATATGAGTGCCATGTAGATAAAAGACCATTCTAACTTATCAAAAGCTTTTTCAAGGTCTATTTTAATAATTAGTTGATCATTTCTCCCTTTTCTTTTTTTGAATTGGTTGATCACTTCTTGTATAATAATGCCATAATCACAAGCCCTCCTACCCTTTAAAAAACTTGCCTGGCATGGGCTGATTAATTCGGGTAAAAATGGCTTGATCCTATTAACAATTATTTTGGTGATGATTTTGTAAGTGGTGTTGCAAAGGCCTATTGGTCTGAAATTATTAAGATTATTTGCATGTTTGAATTTAGGAATGAGGCAAAGGAGTGTTTGGTTTATTTCCCCCAGGATTCTGGATAGGGAGAAAATTTCTTTGCATTGTTGTATGATAAATGGTCCCACAATGTTCCAGTGACGTTGGTAGAATATTGGGTACATACCATCCGGTCCTGGAGCTTTGTATGGCTTAAAGGAGTATACTGCAGAAATGATTTCATGGGTGGTTAGGGTCCTATCTAAGGAAGAGAGATTAATATTGGAGAAGCTTGTGTGGGCACTTTTGATAGTACTCCATTCCGATAGTGTATTGTTGGTAGTGAATATGTCCTTGAAGTAGAGGTATGTGTGTTCAATGATTTTTTTGGCGATCCGTAATCCAGTTATCTGAATTATCTTTAAAAAAGGAGATACCGTTACACCTTCGCCTATTTAGAACAGATATTTGAAAAAACTTAGTATTTGCATCCGCTTCGTTGAACCAATTTATGCGTGATCTAATTTTCCAGTGATCTTCCTCTAATCGGAGGATATTGTTATATTAATAATAAGGGTATATTCTAAATTTCTAAGGTAGGTGTTGTAGGTGTAGTTAGGTGAGTTTTGGATGCCTTTGATTCTAGCAAGTAACCTTTTTTGTTATCAAAGATATTACCAAAATTCTGGGCACTCCATTCACTGACATTATCTTTGAAATAAATTTGGGCTTCGGTGAGGTTTCTATTATTCCAGCTTTTCTCAACAATTTTACTAAACTCCGGATGACTTAGCCAATATTTTTCTAGTCTAAAAGGTTTTTTAGTAATTGTGCTAGTGTTTGTGAGTCTAAGTAGTAAAGGATTATGATCCAAGTAAGTCTTTGGGAGGTGAGTAACTAGCACTGAAGGGTATTATTCTAACCAGGAGTCATTTGCAAGGCATCGATCCAGTCTTTCTAGTATGAGGCCTTGCCTTCTATGGTTGGACCAAGTGTATCTAGAGCCTTTAAATCCTAGGTCAATTAGATTGTAGTAGTTAATACAGGACCTAAATCTGGAGGATCTATTCTTATTAACAAATCTTCCTCCCCATTTCTAATTATTATTTAGGACATCATTGAAGTCACCACCCATTAGCCAAGTTCCTTTGTAATTGTCATAAATATTTTTAAGGCTATTCCATAAATCTAACCTATTCACTAAATAATTACTAGCATAGATAGAGCTAAAAAGCCAAGGATTGTGGTTTGGTAGAACCTGGACGAGAGCATGAAGTTCCTGGTCAGTTTGCCTAACACGTTCCACA
>MU666791.1:84928-96550 GCA_026770625.1 Nicotiana glauca
TAGATAGAGCTAAAAAGCCAAGGATTGTGGTTTGGTAGAACCTAGACGAGAGCATGAAGTTCCTGGTCAGTTTGCCTAACACATTCCACAGCTACCAATGTGTCAACCCACATGATCACCATACATCCAGCTCTACTTACGGTTGGAATTTCAATATAGTTAGAGAAGTTGAAGTCAGCTCTAAGGCTTGCATGGCTGTCCATTTTGGTTTCCAACAGAGCCACCATGCAAGGGTTGTGGTTGGTAATAAGCTCCCTAAAGTTGCGTATGAAGTCAGCATTATTTGCACCCTGTACGTTCCAAATGATTATGCTGGTGTGTGTATTCATGATAGGAGAATGATTTTGGAGGGTAGAGACAATGTTATTTCCCTTCATGAAGGGGTTGTCCCTCAGAGTGGGGTTCAGTAATACTGTGTATTTTGTTGTCGCAGTGTTGATCGATGGAGTTATCTCTATTGAGCACCTTTGAAGTGCCACTGGACAACGCAATATGTATTTCTTGTCCTCCCTCTCCGAAAATAACATAAGGGATATATCTCTTATTGTTGAGATTTCTGTGAACGAGCTTCTTCTTAGAGGGTGGGGTATTACAATTTCTTCTGCTTCGTGAACATCCTGGTCCACTGTAACGACCCGATCGTTCGTGCTGAGAATTATAGCCTCATTTCCCTCATCTATGCTTAATTATGTATTGTTCAGCTGTGTTGAGTTGTATCGATTTGGTATGTTTGGGTTCAAAGTAGTTTTGGAGTGAAATGAACACTTAGTCTCTTAGTTAGAAAGCTAAGTTAGAAAAGTCAACCGAAAATTGACTTATGAGTAAACCAATTCGAATTTGGATTTTTATGATTCGATTAGCTTCGTTGGGTGATTTTAGACTTAGGAATGTGTCTTGAATATAATTTGGAGGTCCGTGGTAGAATTAGGCTTGAATTGGCAAAAGTTGAAAGTTTAGAAGTTCTTAGGCTTGAATTCNGGACGAGAGCATGAAGTTCCTGGTCAGTTTGCCTAACACGTTCCACAGCTACCAATGTGTCAACCCACATGATCACCATACCTCCAACTCCGCCTACGGCTGGAATTTCAATATAGTTAGAGAAGTTGAAGTCAGCTCTAAGGCTTGCATGGCTGTCCATTTTGGTTTCCAACAAAACCACCATGCAAGGGTTATGGTTGGTAATGATTTTTCGGCGATCCGTAATCCAGTTATCTGAATTATCTTTAAAAAAGGAGATATTGTTACGCCTTCGCCTATTTAGAACAGATATTTGAAAAAACTTAGTATTTGCATCCGCTTAGTTGAGCCAATTTATGTGTGATCTAATTTTCCAGTGATCTTCTTCTAATTGAAGGATATTGTTATATTCAATAATAAGGGTATGTTCTAAATTTCTAAGGTAGGTGTTGTAGGTGTAGTTCGGCGAGTTTTGGATGCCTTTGATTCTAGCAAGTAACCTTTTTTTATTATCAAAGATATTACTAAAATTCTGGGCACTCCATCACTGACATTATCTATGAAATAAATTTGGGCTTCGGTGAGGTTTCTATTATTCCAGCTTTTCTCAATAATTTTACTAAACTCCGGGTGACTTAGCCAATATTTTTCTATTCTAAAAGGTTTTTAGTAATTGTCCTAGTATTTGTGAGTCTAAGTAGTAAAGGATTATGATCCGGTATGTCTTTGGGAGGTGAGTAACTAGCACTGAAGGGTATTATTCTAACCAGGACTCATCTGCAAGGCATCAATCCAATCTTTCTAGTATGAGGCCTTGCCTTCTATGGTTAGACCAAGGTATCTAGAGTCTTTAAATCCTAGGTCAATTAGATTGCAGTAGTTAATACAGGACCTAAATCTGGAGGATCTATTCTTATTAACAAATCTGCCTCCCCATTTGTCATTTTGATTTAGGACATCATTGAAGTCACCACCCATTAGTCAAGTTCCTTTGTAATTGTCAAAAATATTTTTAAGGCTATTCCATAAATCTAACCTATTCACTAAATAATTACTAGCATAGATAGAGCTAAAAAGCCANATGTTATTTTGGGTGTTTTGGAGGTTTGACTAAGTTCGGGTAGTGATATATGACTTGTTGGAATTGTTGGTTGAGGTCCCGAGGGCCTCGGATGAGTTTTAATAGGTTTGGGTTGTGTTGTGCTCATTTTTCTTATATTGCGACGACATATTGAACAAATGAGCTCGGATTTTTATTTTGATTGAAGCATTAGATCCGTATTGTAATTACGGACCTGTAGCAAAAAGAATCGTCGAATTTGGACATCGTATGAGGATTTTATGGTCATTTTACTAAGAATTAGGTTGCCAGATTTTTTCAGTTTAATTACGAAATTGCCACTAACAGTGTTTTTAAAAATCTGCACTATTTGTAAATATTAAAACCTACATATCTCCTTCATTATAATGTCAAATTGAGTGATTCAAAAGCCTAACTTGATTAGAATTCCACAATAAATCTATTGGAGGTATAAAATACGAGTTTTTGGATTTTTTGGCATAAGAAACGAGGCAGAATAGCTGGTAGAAAAAATACATAAAACTAGGGTTTGCTCATTCGATCATATTTTGAGTTGGGGAGCTCGAATTTGGGAGATTTTGGATGCGATATTCACCATATGGATTGGGGTAAGTTTTCTCTACTCGGTTTTAATTATATTTTATGAATATATCTTCATTTTTTGGGACTTGATTGATGATTTCAAAGTAAAAATTGAGGGCGTTAGGGTTTGAGTTTTGGAGAGTTTTAAGTGAGGATTTGAGAGATCAAACAAAGTCCGATTTTGAAGAATTTTATATGGTTAGACTCGGGAGAGGACGGGGATTATTATTCTGCCATTTTTGACTGATTTCGAGATGTGGGCCCGGGGGCCGGGTTTTGGCCGATTTCAAATTTTTGGCCTATTTTTGTAGTTTTTATTATGGAATTCGATTCTTTAGACTATGTTGATAGTAGTATTATGATTATGGATAGATTGTGAGCTTTTGGAGATCGAGTCCAGAGATGAGGGCATCCCGAAGTAGGATTTTACGCGGTTGAGGTAAGTAACAGTTTTAACTCTGGCTTTGAGGGTATAAACCCGGAGAAATTAATATCATGTGATTGTTTGGTGATGATACTCACGCTAGGTGACGGGCGTGTGGGTGTATACCTCGAGGGATTGAGACTTGGTCTGTCCCGTGAGGCTGTGAGGCCTAATGGCTATTATCTGTGGTTATGTGTTTACTTGTTGTTGAACTTATTTGCCTTCATGTTAGAGATCATGCTTAGGCTTTATGCATGCTCACCTTATTTGTACTCAGTCATAGAAATTATTGTACATGTTTACCTCAGTCTCTATTAATTGCTAATATGATGTGATACATGATGTGGGATGTGCCCCTTTATTTGTTGATGATGGTGAGGCTAGTGAGGTACATGATTGAGTGAGGCCGAGGGCCTGGTTGTGAGGATATTAATACCATAGCGCGTGAGTTGTCCGCATAGCACGTGAGTTGACCGTGCGGGTCCAGGTATGGATACCATAGCGCGTGAGTTGTCCGCGTAGCACGTGAGTTGACCGTGCGGATCCAGGTATTGATATGATGGCACGTGAGTTGTCCGTGCTTAGCGCTTGGGATTTGGGAGCCCCTCTGGAGTCTGTACACACCCCCAATGAACGCAGAGTGTTGAGTGTATTGAGTGTTGAGTGGTGAGTGATGGAGTGACATTACTATGAGGTTGCATTTACTTTTGCTGTTGGTGCACTTACCTGTTAAATTATTTGTGGTATTTGGTTGTTTTAAGAAATTTACCTATTTATTTATGTTTATTGTAAATTGTGAAAATAAATAATTGGACTATTTTTCTTAGCTCGTCACTACTGCTCAGTTCCTTAGTTATTTCTGTTACTACTTAGGTGGTAGTAGTACTCATAGTACACCCTGCACTTTATGTGTAGATCCAGGCGAGTTAGAGTGCGGTGATCGTTGAGTTCAGGCCGAATATATTTGAAGACTACAAGGTAGCTGCTAGAGTCCGCATGACCTTGTTACTCATCTTGTCATTTCTTATTTTAGACAATTATATTTCTTAGTTCATAGTTTTAGACGCTCATGACTTAGTGACACCCCGATATTTGGAACTCGTTTCTGTATTTTATATTAATTATATTTGGAGTTGATTTAGTTTATGAGAAATTCAAATGTTGAAAATGTATTATTAAATTCTTATTATCGATTTAGTAGTAATATTTTGGGAATAGACTTGCCTTGTAATACGATAGGCGCCATCATGACCATGGTAGATTTTGGGTCGTGACATCCACATTTGGAACTGGTTCCATTGGAGGGACAATGTGAGCAGGAGGCTGTGTGTGTTGTGGTGTCCAAGGGAAGAATAAGGGGTTCATTTTTGTCACCTCCTGTGGTGGGAAAAACTGAAGCTCGAACATTTGGTTCATGTTCAGAAGGGGGTTGAAGTGTTGTGGAAGATTTCAATGATTGTGCATTGTGTGATAAAGGGCAGGGGTTATAGCTGAGGCTAAGGGGTCGAGAATGTTTGCCATCCACATATGGTTCATATAGTTGTCCATGGCCATTCTCATCCCCTCTGCCACTACCTTTGCTAGGAAGTTCGGGTTTTGTATTGTTATCATGACCTCCTGTCTCTCTATCATCATTGAGAAGAAGAGGGCTTGACCTTGGAGACCCTGCTCGATCCATGAGGTAGGTTGGTGATCCGGGTGTTGTGGTTGGGTTGCATATACTAGATTTGGGATATGCATGGGGTTTTTTGGATTATTGAAATTCATCGTTGGAGTTTGGAAGGAGTTTCTGGACGCTTTGTAAGTTAGCAGTGCCAGTCGTGACCTTTTGTTTAAGGGTAATAGGAGATTTGGCATTATGTTATTGAGAGTTGTTTATTAATAAGTTTTTGGAGGGTTGCTGAAAAGGTGAGGACAATGATTCTGTATCTTTTGTATTAGATTCAAGATGAGTTTGATTGGGTGACGTTGACGTGTGGGAGTATATAGTGTCTGTTTGGTTAGACGTGTCCATAGGTGTGTCCATTTGGACAATGTCCATTGACAAGTTGTTGCATGAGTATTGCATGGACTCCGACTTGTCACTTGGAGATTGAGTGTTCGGAGCATGCATGGAGTGATTAGTGTCTAGGTTATAGTTGTCATTAGCTTCTAGACTTAACTGCAACTTGTTATGCAAGTGTTATTCATGGTTATTGGTCTAATCTACCTGCTGCACACGTGTCCTAGCAGAGGTCGCCTTGTCTCTTGTTTGTATAAAAAACTCTTTGTGTGAGGGAGAGGAAGAGTTTTGTTGTTTCAGAGGAATGTTTGTTAGAATGTTCATCCCTTCGTATTCCTCTAACTCCTGAAGAGTTTCAAATTTGTTACTGAGAAGCTGGGATTGACTGGGAGTGTTGGGGTCTATTTTACTAGATAAGTTCACGATTGAGTTAGTAATTTTTTGATTTTTGAGAGGATGTATTGTGGAGTTGATTAGATAGTGCGATTCGTCAGTTTCTTTTGATCTATAAGAGAGCTTTTGAGTGTGGAGATACTTATATGTAGCTGCTTCAAAAATTTTGACCTTAATACCTCTGTGTCCACTTTGAATGCTCTGATGAGGAGGTACCAGTGGTGCTTTGCTACTCCTTGTTGTTGTTGTCCATGGTTTGCTCTGTTCTTTTTGTGGAAAGCCACCGTTTGCCACTGATTTCTTGGGGTGATGGGAGTTTTCAACGAGTGTTCTTCATCTGAAGATGCTTGTGTAGTTTTGTGTGGGGGCAGTGATGGATTGTATGTCCTAGTCTTCCATAGGATTTATAGAGGATGTGCTCACCTTCATATATGATTTCCCGTTTGTAGTTGCCTATAAGTATAGAAGATTGAACTGGTTCCTCAAGTTGCATTTCAATGCAGAGGCGTGCATATCTTCCTCGAAGTGTTGCACTTGTACAAGCGTCAATCTTCGGTAGTTTCCCTATGGTGTTTACTATTTTCTTAAGAATAATTGCATCGTAAAACTCAGTAGGCAACTGAGGAAGGCGTATCCAAATGGCTGACCTTTCCTGAGTAGCATGGCTTGCTACGAAGTTTGGCTCCCATTTCTTGATGGATAGGAAGAAGCCATTAATAAACCAGGGTCCATTTTGAAGAGCACTGGCCATATTCTCTTCTTTGTTGAATTTGACAATGAAATAGTCAGAACCCGGGTCTATCAGAGGGGAATTCTCTCATGGTTTCCACATTTCTTGTATTTTCCTTTTTAGATATTGATGTTGTATACATTTTCCTAGTAGCTTAATGATCCGAGAGTGTTTCCATGGTAGATACATTTTTTTTTATCCTCCTCTGTCAGTTGGATTGCTCTTATGCTTTCATGCAATTCATTTGGTGTTTGGAGTATAAAATCCTCCTTTTCATCTTGTTCTTCCATAGCATGGTCCTTTTCCAGCATATCGATATGCATCATAAATTCCGATGCCAATAGTTTTTCATTAAAAGATGTTTGAAGGCTTGCACTTGTTCCATTAGTTGTTGAAGATGTAGTAGTGGTAGTGGTAGATGTGGTAGTAATATCCGGTGGTTTAGGTGGTATGTGCTGGGCTTCTGTCAAGGTGCATTCAAGAAGAAAACACTGTATATTAGAATTATTTTCATTTCCTATTCGAAATCGAAATTTTTGTTTAAAAGTGAAGAAATCATATTCATCCAAACACAATCATTTGTGGTAGTTGTTCACTTATTATTAGTTAGTTTTCTTTTTAAAAAAAAATCAAAATCAAGTTTTTAAATTCTTTTTTCCATATTTTGGAGACTCTGGTTTGCTTATGTTGTTTAGTAAAAGATAAAAGATTGCATATTCAAGTTAGTTTTTTGAATTTTTGCAAAACTCTCAAACTTCTGCAGGCGAGCTTTGAGTTTAAAGACCTAAAATTATTTCTGAAAAAAATAATACAAACAAATTCTTTTGTATTATTTTGTCTTTTTATTTTCTTGAGCCGGGGGTCTTTCGAAAATTACCTCTCTATCCTTCGGGGTTGGGATAAGATCTGCATACATATTACTCTCTGTAAACTCCACTAATAAAATTTTATTGGGTTGTTGTTGTATTTTTTTTAGCCAATTTTAGAATTCAACACACAATTTGCTCTATTATCTCTGACATCATATTATGAGAGTAGCAATAATATGATATGGATTGAAATGCGAGGGATTCGAACATGTTTAAGACACTTTGGAATTATATCACAATTGCTAGTTATCTTATATCTAGTATCTAGTAAATCACAAGTTCTACTAGAAGATTATTTCTTGGGACATTTGCATCTATATTCGTTTTTGTGTCACATTTTAATTTGTGCCCGTTTTAAAAAATTGCAAGCGTACCCGTTTTTTCGTATAATTTCAGCATACGGGACTGAAGTAGCAAAGACAAATACGCAAAACTTCAGCATTCCAGTAGACGGGCCTGAAGTAGCAAGTGTGTTGATGTTTTTATTTGTAATTGTTGAACTTAAGCGTAGTAGCTGAAGTTTTGTTCTCTATTTGCATTGCTAAAGTTTTTGTTTTTGAAACTGGCGAATTTCAGCTCTAGAGCTGAAGTTTTTGTTTTATAACTGGCGAACTTCAACTCTAGAGCTGAAGTTTTTGTTTGTAATTGGACAACTTCAGCTCTAGAGCTGAAGTTTTTGTTTTGGTAACTGGCCAATTTCAGCTCTAGTTTTTATTTTGTAATTGGTGAACTTCAACTCTAGATCTGAAGTTATTTAGTTCATTTGTAAAAACTTTAGCACCATATAAGCTGAAGTTTTTGAAAAAACTTTCTAACATACAAGATAAATAATCAGATTGCCAACAGTATCTAAATCATAAATTTTAGAAACTATAAACATGAAAATAACTGAATTATCATTGTCTACTAACTTATGTACGTGAAAATATTCATAAATTATTGTTTACTAACTTACGTAATTATTTATAATTTATTTTTAAATAATTTGATAAACATATTTATGGCAATCATCTCATGAACTGAAGTTTCATAGCGGCACCAACAACATCAGAAGAAAAAAGAAGAAGAAAAAGAAGAAGAAGAAGGAGAAGAAAGGGGGCTGAAGTTATTTAAAAAGTATGTACAAGTTAAAAAAAATTTAAAAAATAAATATATATTAAATGGGAGCGACCAAATAAGGTGCCCCATGCAATTTTTACTTATTTCTTCCTATGTTAGTAACACAAAATTACTGCATTTATAATTTGTGTATAGCTAATATATATCCCATTATAACGGGACACATCAACGACGGTCGAACAGATTTATAGCGTGTTGGCCAAACTTATTTTTGGTCAAAAGTATTTTTTTTTTGTCAAAAGCACTTTTGGCCAAAAATTGAGGTGTTTGGCCAAGCTTTTGGAAGGAAAAAAAAAGTGCTTTTGAGGAGAAGTAGAAGCAGTTTTGGAGAAGCAGAAAAAGTAGCTTCTTTCCAAAAGCACTTTTTTGAGAAACACTTTTGAGAAAAATACACTTAAAAGCGATTTTTTAAAGCTTGGCCAAACACTAATTGCTGCTCAAAAGTATTTTTCAAACTAATTAGTCAAGCACAAACTGCTTCTCACCAAAAGTACTTTTGAAAAAAGCACTTCTCAAAATAAACTGATTTTTATAACTTGGCCAAACGGGCTATTAGTAGAGTGTGCAGGACGCGTGATGTAGTTGCACCTAAATCCATGCTTTTTCCTTTTTTCTTACTCTTTTTGTTTTAATTTGTTTGAATCTATTTAATTGAACATGAAATTTAAATTGTTATTATAACTCTTATGATCTAAAGCGATTCATAAATATTTGATAAATATAAATTACTTAGAGTAAAATAAAAAATTAAATTTTAAATTGTTTTTTAATTTTTAAAAAGATCTTTTTTTTTAAAACTGATTAAAATAAAATGAAAAAAGAGTATGTTTTTTAACAAATCCATGCTTCTATAACCAAAAAATATGGTGCATCGGATGAGAATGCTTCCCCTGCATGAGGCTACACGATCTGAATTCGAATATAATCGAATTTTAATGTGCATACCGGATATGGAAAGAAGAACACAAGATAAATCCACGCTTATCTCTCCCACGAAAAAGCGAAAGAAAATAATCTTATTTTTGTGTCACACGTGTTAACACGAGAAAGCTGAATTGGACAATTAGCTCCCCACTCCAATGCCGTTATGGTTTTAACTTTTTTTTTTTTGTTCAAAATGGTTTTAACTTTATCTGCTTGTTGCCTGCCTTGGAATGTTTACGTTCTCTTCTGGAAAAAACCATCAAAATAATTTTGTCTAATTAGGTCTCACTCCATTCTTTCAAGATGTCTTCTCGCATAATATAAATTTGAAACATTCATGATTCGGATAAATGAGTTTAACGACTTATTCCTCGGTTTACTAGTGAATTACTTCTCTATTCATCGTTATATTTGCTCGACTACAAAAGTTATTATTGTTGCATTTTTATTATTAAAAAAAAGAGATGTGAAAAAAAAAGTGGTGAGAAATGAAATTTTGAATTGGTTCCTTTTATTAAAAAAATTTGTTCCTCGTTGGATAAGAAGAGGAAAATTCTTGTACTTATATATTGAAGCATTTCTTTTAATCTTTAAAGAGTAGAAAAGAGAGCAAGTATCGCGCCGTCGTTATCGCTCGGCTTCGGCTTCGGTCAATTAATTTGTTCGATAAATATTTTGGACCAAATTTATTTTCCTTTTCGGTCAAATTCGCGACCAAACATTTCATTTAACAAAAATTAAATAATTTTCTACCGAATAGACACCTTATCACACGAACCAAGCATGCACCTGCTAGGACTCAACTTTGTTGGCTATAAATAAAGAGGCTTAGCCTTATTTTTTCACCACCGAAAATCTGCAAACCCTCCCCTCTCCCTTCCAAATTTCTACATTTTTTTCCAAGCAAAAAGTAAGCATTACAATGTGATGCTCTGTCATTTTGGGTTCGCCGAAATTTTATGATTTGTAGTGTCGGTGGTGAAAATTAAATCAAGATTATAAGTATTTTTAAGTTGTCTAGGATTTGATATTTGGTAGTTTATTTAATTCATGTCTAATCAGGATTTGTTTATCAATTTTATATTGGAATAGGTTTTTGAATTGTAGTATTATAAATAGAGGTCTTGATTCATATTTTTAATTGTGGAGAGGTAGCTACGTTGTAGAGAGATTCAAGAGTTTATGAGATGTGAAAAACCCTCCTACCAAGTTCTCACCCTAGTTTAATAAATTTCTTCTATATAGCCTTTGCTGAATTTTCTGCTTGTGTCTAAATTGTTCTTCGGGGGTATTTCAATCATTCAAATTGGTATCAGAGCCTGCGTGAGATCCTATCAGAGCTTGTAGGAGATCCAAAAAAAAAAATGGATACTTTATTGCCTAATTGTCCTATTTTTGTGTTTGAGGGGAAAAGTAATTTTGAAACTTGGTATCAACAAATGAATAATTTTTATAAGGATATTGGATTATGGTCCATTATTGATGAAAGATTTGAGAAACCTCTAGAAGACATAACGTTGACAGGTGATGTAGCTACGCAAATGGAGAAGAAAATATATTTAGATTATAAGGCACACTACTTTCTCTCCGTTAGGGTTGAATTGCATGTATCTAAAAAATATCTGTATGAAAAGTCGTCAAAGGAGGTTTGGACAATCTTGGTGAAGTCATATTGAAAAGTTGTTGACATAAAGAAGGAGAAACTGCAAGAGTTTAGGAGTCAATTTGAGTCGGCTCGTATGAGACAAACAGAGTCTGTCAAAAAGGTTTTTACAAGTGTCACACCTCCTTTTGGCGCGCCCACCCCGAGGGATACAATGGGCGAGGGAGTTTTTCCAATTTAAGTGACAATATTCGAAACGGGGTTATTTCTTTTATTTCAGAGTCACCACTTGGAATAAATCAAAGGTGTCCCAAGTCACCAATTTATTTAAATCCCGAATCGAGGAAATTTCGACTTTCCAAATGAAGTCTGCGAACCAGAAATTCTAAGTAAGGAATTCTGCTGATCCGAGGGAAGGTGTTAGGCACCCCCGAATCCCGTGGTTCTAGCACGGTCGCTTAAGCTATTGTAAATGGCAAAAATATCTGATTTTAATACATTTTATAACCTATGTGCTTTTAGTCAACTTTAAACCGCTTTTATAGGTCCAAAAACCGTCCCTTTAAATATTTCAAATAAATCGGGCCTAATCTCAATCCTATAGGTCCAACATGTGTCTGGATCGTTCATTTTTAATCTATGCCAAGTCAAACAAAAACATCGACTTTTGATAATACTTTAGTCCATGTAGATGCCTATCGAAGTTATTTTTTCGATTAACTTACGCAAAGCGTTGAGGCGTGAAGCGATTTTATTTTTTAACTAGAATTCGCAACTAAATAATCGGGATTGTATCTGATTCAAATAAAACTCTTAACAAGACATGAGCGTGTATATCCTGATTTTAATACATCTCGAACTCTCTTACCAACTAGATTGAAAATATGTGTTCGCACGCGACTTGTTAAAATAGGACAATTGATTAGTGAAGGCTACAA
>MU666792.1:29668-63571 GCA_026770625.1 Nicotiana glauca
ATATATATATATATATATATATATATATAAAAGTATTTTTCCCAATTTTTAAGGATTTTTTAAATTAATTTATTATCTATTTTAGCAGCACAAAATCAGTAATTATTCCTCAAAATATCAACTTTGGTAAATAATTTATTTTATTCCAACCTTAACACCAAAATATAGTTAAGGTGATTTTTGTACATTTTTACAAATTTATTTGGTATTTTAGAAGCTAAATTGCATATAATTGCAATTCTAGCCTATTTTAAGTTTAATAGCATTTTAATTATAAAGATTGGTTCCAGCATTTTTTTAAATTAATATTTATGTATTATTAACTGACTCAGTACTTTTAATTTGCTTTTAAAATTATTTTTACTATTTTCATAAAAATAAAAGGGAAAACTGGCTATTTAACATGTAGCCTCATTTCTTTGCAATTACAGCCTATTTACATTTCAATTTTAGCCTCAAATTGACCCAATCCTAACCCCAATAGGACCGGCCCAATTCCTATTTTACCCAACCCCTTAACCCATTTATTTAACCCGCCCAGATTTTCTTTCAATCCAGGTCGTTGATCATTTTGATCAACGGCCAAGATCACCCCTTTCCATTTTAGTTCACCAACCACACCCTAATCCTCCCGTTTCATTTAGTCATACTCTCCACTCCCAAAATTCTCTCGACGGTTCTTCGGAACCCTAACCGTCTCCGACTCTTTTTCGCTGTACTTTCACCGGAATACATAGCTTCTCAAGCCATGGATGGTCTGTACTCACCCCCACCCCACCCCCACCATTAGACCATGGTTGTTTGAAGCTTTGAGGTATAACCTCGATGGTTCCCTTTCATACCTTCTTAGATCTATGGTTCTATGGCCTCTCCAGCCTGTGCTCCGACGTATTCAAGCATTAGGGGTCTGGTTCTACCTCTCCGACTCAAGATCGGGCTTTCTCCCAAGACTTTCTCATTTCTAGGGTTTCTCCGAAATCCTAAGCTATTTGAGGTTTTTTTTTCTTTGTTTGTTTTCTTAGATCTGTGATATCTTTGTGTTCTACTAAATGTGTAAAGTATTTTCCCCAATCTCTCTTTCAAAAACGGCTTCTCTTCGATTTAGGGTTTCTGAAGGGTTTTCAAAACATCTTTCTGATTCTTTTATTTATGTGTGTTTGTCTATAATATGTTCGTGTGTTTTCCATCTCTACCACGCATGTGTTGTTTTTTTGTTTTCTTCTAAATACGATTCTTCTATACCTTTATATTCTACTGTGCCTTTAGACTAGGCTCGCATATTAATCTTTGTTATGTTCTTCTATCTGTTCTTTGCTGTATTTTCAGTATTTTTCTATTGTATGTGTTTCCTACTAAGTTCTTAAAATTTTGTTTGCTTTACCTGACTTTGTTTGAGTTCTAAGCATGCTTCCTTTACTGTTTCTTAAGTTTACATCACTTCTTCTCTCTTCTGAACTTGCTTAAATTCCGAGCTTTTCTCAAACATGTTCTTTATGCTTTCAAACCTGATATCATGTATGTTGGTTTCTCATAAGTCTCTAAAAGAGACCTCTGAGTCTATTTCGATGGCTTGCCCTCTCATCTCTGTATCTGGTTCGAGTTAAAACCCTAGAATCTGGGGGTTTCTTTGGCAAGTTCGATTTTGTGTTGGGACTGGGGTTCCACTTTGAAATCCTGAACTCTCAGACTCATTCTGAGTCTATAAATTGGACCTGAACCTTTTTATGACTGTTTCTATGATAATCTTATCTAATCAGCATGACAACTCCTTATTGTTTGATATTTGTGTGCTTTATATATGAGAAGTTCTTCTTTCAAAAAAAGGTCTTGCCAATTATTGATTGATTCCGAATTCCTTTTAGTAAGGTTTGATTGATTGTTATTGATCTTCCTTAAGTAAAACCCTTTCCTCTCTTTTCCTGACTTGGTTCATTCGAACAAAGCCTGCAATTTTGATTTTTACCGACTGTTTGATTGATTCCCTTTCCTTATTTTTCACAAACCGTGTACCACTAGACTTTTCCTTAAATAAACTCCTATGTATTTACCCTTTTTGTGTTACTTTGGAAAAGATTTCAGTCAAACTCTTTCCTTAACTGTCTTCTATCCATTTGAAATCAGAATCCCTTAACTAAAGAGAGACTTTATGTGATTGATTGTAAAACTATTTTTCTTACCTTTTTCATACTTGCCTTCTGCACTATAAAAGGGGACTACCCTTCTGCACTTTGAGGACACAGACACAATTGAATACTCTTTAATACAACTTCGAATTCAATACTTTTACACACCTTCAGCTTACATTACTCACCTCACACTCTCAATTTCAGTACTTTCACATTCTCATCTGACTTTCTTCTGGCTGTTTGCTTGCAATTTGGGGCTTTACTGCTGCTTTTTCTCTTCTTATTTTTGAAACTGGTATGTCCTAATTTAGTTTCAGTCATCACACCAATGTGTTTATTTACAGCTTCTACAATCCTGTTTACTTTACTTGTCCATGTTCAGTGATTAATCTGTATGATATTCTCTTTGTATATGTTTTCTACTGTGAATCCCTATACCCCTATTCCCTCTATGTGTTTGAGTTAAGGTCCAGGCATGGCAGTATCCAAATTGCTGCTCATGTTTGGACTCGATCCTTAATGGACCCTAACTCCCAAACAAATGTGGCTAATAGGCTGGTTAGGGGTGTTCCAGCACTCCTAATTGTTGGGTATGACCACCAGCCTGCCATGGCCTTCCCAGAATCCCCTCTCTTGTACTTACACTTATTCTTAGTTTATAAGTTCTGCCCCTCTCCTATAAGCCTTGCTTTGGGACCTTGAGTTCCCTCTGAACTTGGACATTTGAGGGTTGGCCCTTCCATACTGCACTTTAATTCAATTCTGCAACTTGTTTGGGTGTAAGCATTGCCCGAAGTTCATAAAGCTCCTGGGAACTCTGACACACCCAAGAGTGAGAAAGGCTTTGGAAATCAGATCTTTGGAGTTGGTTTATTTCATACTTCAGACTTAGAGTCTAAATTAGGCTCTCCTTGGTTGTACTTTAATTTCTGATGTGATGTAATTTTACTTTTCTTTATTCATTCGGGGTTGTAATAATCTGTAATAACTTATGGGGGTATATAGTGAAAAGGGGAGGGTCACTCATGTATGCATGTGGGTAGACATCATGTTCTTAGGTATTTATTCCTGCAATCTCATCCTGCTTTTCATCTACGTATGTCATATAGAAATCCTGCCTATAGTTTTGCACTTATGCATGTCATATAGAAATCATGTCTATAGTTCTTCACTTATGCATGTCATATAGAAATCATGTCTATAGTCTTTCACTTATGCATGTCATATAGAAATCCTGCCTATAGTTCTGCACTTATGCATTTCATATAGAAATCATGCTCATAATTCTGCATTCTTGCATCATATAGGTAACCTGTCTATAGGACCTTTTAAATTCTGCATTTTTGCATGTATCATTAGGCAAACGGTTTATAGGTTAAAAATAATAAAAATTGCATTATAGATACCATGCCTATAGGTCTCTTGCACTTCTATAAACGTTTTTAAAATCAATCACGCCTAGAAAGCATGTCTATAAGGATAATTAACTGAACCTGAATCAAGCCTGAAAAATCAGTAATTTCGATACTCAATACCTGCAGAGTTTGTGTTTGTCTTTAATCAGCAAGCTTTCTTTAAAATCAGTATACTTCGCATTGCTAGATATCATGCCCATAGGTCTCACCTAGGCAAGCCATTAGGCAATTAATTAATTAATTAATTACACCGGTCTTTAATAATTACAACTAGCAGGCAGGCCTAATTTGGACTTCTTATCTAAAAAATGTGATAAAGTAGCCACGCCTTAATGTTTAAGTTTAATTAAAGACCTAATCAGTATCTGAAAGACATGCTAAAACTATATGTTCTTTATGTTGTAAGGAGGTTTGTTTGAGCCTTGTTTGTTCTGCGCTTCCCCATACTTGTCATGTATGTTTTTTGAATGTCGCCTTAGACTTTTGTCCTTTCTAAACTCTAAAAGCCATTTTTTCCTCCCCTTTTAGGACTAGTAGTCTCTAATACCTCCGGGGCTGATAGGATTAGGACGGGTAATAGCATGCAAATAAATAAGGAGACCATTCCGCGATTTAATACCTTAACGGGGTGGGCAAGGGTAGACATGGATATGATAACCATGCGATAACACGACGTGTATAAATAGTCACCGAGTGTTGTGTGGGGTGATCCATGTTATTTGTAAACCTAGGGCCCCCCTCCCTCTTTACTTGTTTACTTTTTTCAGAGTTTTAAAGTTGTTTAGCTTGCAGTTGCTTTAACTTCTTCTTTTACTTCAATTACTTGCACCTGTTATGCAAAACCTCTATTTTAATTGTCTGATTTTTAGTACTGTTTCTTCCCAAACTTCCGCCTCTTTCACTTTTATTACTTGCATCAATTATTTGACCCCTTCCCCTTTACTTGTATATCTTTTCTTTAATTATAAAACTACCTTCTTCCAAATTTCAGCACTCTTTAAACCTCTTGTACCTCTTTTATTTGCAACCATCATGTGAAAGTTACCTAGTATTTGCAATGCTTGTTTACTTATTATTTGTATTTAAAGTCATAATTGTAGCATGGCCGGGAACCACACTAGTGGATCTTGAGGGGTGCCTAACACCTTCCCCTCGAGATAATTTCAAGCCCTTACCCAATCTCTGGTTTTCTAAATTAAATTCAGTTTCTAGTGTCCTGATGCACTTAATCATTAGGTAGCGACTCTTCTTAATTGCAAACCCAATTCCCAAAAGTAAAAGAGTTATCCGCCCAAATATCGTAAACCCGATTTCGCGAGAAAAAGGGGACATCGACAGCTTAAACTGAGTTGAATACATTAGAAGTCTATAGTAAAGGGGAATTTACCCACTTCCAGTGTCTTTTTTTTTTTGAAAAGGGGGCTTGTAGAGTACATAAAAGTGAGGTGAATTGAATCGAATCATACAGTTGGATAGATAGTCAAGAAAATAAGATAAGATCGTATTGAAAAAAATGTAGAAACGAAATGATGCAAGTTAAATGAAAAGAAAGTGAGAGAGCCTATGGAAGTAACCTTTCATTGTAAGCCCTAGGAAGGGTGGTAATATAAGGGATTACGAGAAGCTAAATTTTTTAAAGAAGATCTCTGTATGCAGTCACGTGATGTATAGCTCCAGAATTCAAAAATCCAATTATGTTTAGCAACTCGACGTCATAATGAAGCACTACAACACCCTTCTACACAATCAGTTATTACAAGCCGCATTGGGAGATGCCATAAGACTTGACCGAGAGAAAGGCTTTGACATATGAATGTGTTACTAGGTTTATTTCTCCTTGGTCAACCCAAAATCAAAAGGCGAGAGTTAGACTGATAAGCAGATCGTTGGACTAGCATATGTGTAGATAATCCATTATCAAAAGGAGATCATTCAATTTTAGCAATTGCAGCATGCTATCAACCCTTGATGAACTTGAAGTGAGGTGGGAACCCAATGAGATAGTATAAAATAATCATGGAAGGTTTGCAGATGTTCATAATGAGTTCTCCATGGATTTTGACTTGAGAAATACCCAGATGCTAATGAAAAAAAGAAAATAAGAGAAACAGGCGTTGTGCTACGATAACCTCCAAGGGTGCGCTTGGTCTTGACGGAAAGCCTAGTAAGGGTCCTTATGAGAAAGAAAGTGTTACAATGACACATAGAAGGATATGTTCTCTCATGGTTATCGAACAAGTGTGGGGAAACTGGCACAATGAATTCACTAACTAAGGAACACAATTATCACATGTTGTGGAGGTGTAAAGAGAAAATAAACATTTGTTATGAGCTGGACATGCTTCTGCTATATTAACTCCTAACTGCAATACACGACCAAGCCACAGGCAACCACGATACTAGGAACAGAGTGAGCTACTTACTGCGGGATACCCCAAGTGGATAGGAAAGTTACACTAAAATGGCGACACAAGATCTTCCGATGACAGGGATGTGAGGATCTCAATTTTCAAAGAGACTTTATGCATACGATGACCATTTCGATTGACATGCACTCATGTGATAGGTGTTAAGTTATGGTCTTATGTTACTAGATATTGAGAAGCTTTCATGATGATACTCGTAAGAGAGTAGAGTGATTGTTCAAACTATATAACCTATATACACAAATGAGTAAAAGAGTGACTCAAGAAGGATTAAAACACTGGGATGCTTTACATGGAACTTGACACCACATAGGTAAACTTTATGACGGTGCATGCATAGGCACAAATGAGTAGAAGTTTTCCATAAAAAGATTTTGTAACAAATTCATCGGATGTAGCCCCCTGTTGAGAATGTAAGAAAGAAAGTGGGAAGTATTAATCCTAGAGTTATAACTCCATTCAAGGACGTATTTATAGAACTTAATTCCACAAGAGGATGTAAATAAGAGAATTTGTGATAGAGTGGATTCACGAACAATATGTCTCCTTCAAGGAGTAGTTACACACACGTTTTTGTGCTCAAATCTTATTCAGACCATGTTTATGAGGACTCTTCAATATGGATGTAGACATATAATGAGTAAAATTTTTGTGTTGTTCATATTGATGTACTAGGGAGTGACTTACTTGGTGGCTTTAAGTTGATAGGGCAATAACTTAATCGATGCCTCTCGACTCCACATCCCTAACGCACATTAGTAACATACTAATATACTACATTATCTGGGGGTGCAGTGACATTAATAGGAACAACGGTACTCCCCTTACCAACAAGTTCTACCAATCCCTCCATGGCTCGATACACTTTCCTAACAAACGCTTGGGCAATCTCCCTTATATTCAACGGTGGGGTTATTTCCCTCCTTACTGCTTCCAAAATCATGAATTACTCATCTTGAGATTGAGACATAGAATGGAAATTAGCTCCCTATCTTGAGCTCTACTGCACAATCTGGAGTATCAAAGAGGGGTGAAATTCCTAAATGTCCAAATAGCCTCCAACTTATAGATATGGTCGACTACACACCGATAAGAAGGACTCTACTAGACACGGCTCCGAGACATCCTAGGACACTTTAAAACATTAGGCTTTAATACCAAGTTTGTCATGCCCCAAAATTCGAGGAGCGCGACTGGTGCTCAATCGAGTAAACCTGACTGAGCAAGCCTGATAGGTTTCATTCTACCCAAACTAATTCATGAATAAAGAGGAGATGAACTCCATTAATCATACTTTGTACATATATCATTAACGACTTCCATTTCATTTTCATTAGCAACTTCATTCATAATTTTCAAAAATATTACAAGTTTTCTATATCTTTGTCAAATATTGATATTTCTAATTCAATTCACCTTTATAAAACTCCACCCACAACCTGTCTACGGAGCCTCTAAATATAACTGAAGAATAATATGGAAATGCCGGCAACAAGGCTCCGACTATACCTCAAAATACAAAAGTACATGATAAACAGATAAAACGGGACCCCGAAATAAAGTGGAGCTCACCAAGTCAGCTGAAAGCAATATGCGTCACTAGCTGCAACCAACATTGCCTGCTATGGAAACACATACATCCATTTAAAGATGTAGTGCCCCCGGCAAAAGGGACATTAGTGTCGTCGAATAGCACTAGTATGTATAACTAAACACCATCTCATTAGAAAGAACTATCATACAAGAACAAAAAGACATCATAAGGGCAACAAAGATTCACATAAGCACCACGTCAACAATATGAGAGGTTCACATAGTTTTCATAAAAATTTTGAAATTTTAGATTGGGGAATTCCATATTGTTGCATCATTATCCACATTACCACCGCTTCCTTGAGCGGAGTCCAATCATGGCCCGACCGGCTAAGCCGTCTCCCCGAGATGTTACCATTATTTCATTCTCACTTTCTAGTTTCAATCATCAAAACATTACCTCCATGTGTGTATAACATGGCGTCCGATCACGGCCCGATCGGCTAAGCCATCTCACCAAGACATTACCTCAATCATAATTTCATCCTCACTTTCCAATTTCAATATCATCACAATACCACCATGTGTGTAGAATGGCATTTGATCACGGCCCAATCGACTGAGTCGTCTTACCAAGACGTTACCCTTTTCCATTAATCATCTCACTTCAATTTTTGTTTCACATATATTAGTTCATAGGCACTTAGGACCACAATTTCCACATCATGTCCACTTTCAATACAAATATTGCAATTTAGGATAACAGGTACAAACAAGAGCAATTCAAGTGTAAACATAGATAAGATTTTACATAGTTGGCATGACAATTTCAATTTAAATCCTGACATTGAGGTCTAGGCATTCCAGCCACAATTACCACATTCCTTAAATCACGTTTCACATTGTTCCCATTTTCAAAATTTACTTTACCACTTAAGACCATAGGCACATACAAAAGCAATTTAAGTCATAATCATAGAGGGGAATTCATATAGTTTGGCATATTAGTCCTAAAGTAACCTTGGCATGATATTTAGGCATTTAGCACATAGATCATGTTCTCCACACATCCTCCATTTACAAAGAAAACACATTAAACACATAAAGAAGTACCTTCCACATACATTTTCACAACACCAATTCATGTGAAATAACAATCAATTCATCAATCCAATTTCAGTCTTACCACATTTGCATATATACCAACAGAGCTCGATTTCTAATAAAAGGGGGTTTTAGCGATACATACCTCAAAGAGCTTCCCCTTAAGTTTCTACAATACACCAACACCTCTAGCAATAACAATCTATAAGGAGATAGCGAAAATCGATTAAAAATTAGGAAGATCACCCATGGTGTAACTCTCTTTGGAATTTCATCAAACACCTAACATGTGAAGTAGACTACAAGGTTTAGAAATGGCAATTCCTTCCTCCCTCAACCAATTTTAACATGAACTACCCATATTAGTTCTTTAACATCACATACTATAACTTAGTCCCACATGCAAGGCCTATTTCTAACCCCCACAACATATTTGAACCTTTAACCTCTTGCATGAAATTTTGGAAGTAGGACTTACCCGGATGGAGGACAATCTATGGTTATCTTCCTTGATTCTTGAAGACTTGAGCAAGATTTGGATGATTATGAAGCTAGGCCCCTCCTTTCTCTCTATATATGCTCTCATCTCTCTCTAAAATCAGTAGGAAATAACCCCAAATGAAGCCTCTCAACCTATTTATGAAAATGGGGTCGGGTTATAAATATAGGAAAAATAAACCTCTGAAACAGGATCTGCGATCGTAGAATGGACCACTAAACAGGAATGTGGGCCACAGAATGCATCGCGAAATAGGTGCCCAAAATTGGGCAACATTGGCCCAATCTGTGATAGATCTGCGATCGCAGAGTCAAAAATGCGACGTATTTGCGATCGCAGATTCGACACAGGGTCGCATTTTTTCAGCCTTTGGTAATTTGATCATAACTTTGTGCAGGAATGTCCAAATGATGAACGGTTTGAAGCGTTGGAAACTAGACTCGAAGAAATTTCATATGATAGGTTGTTCATCATATAAAACCTTATAAATATTTATATATGCTCATTCAAAGTGTGGACTTGTGCAAACTCATTTGGAATTTTAGCCCATCATGAAAGTTTCTAACTTGACTTAGACTTGGGCCCCCTATTAGACCCCACATTACTTATTAAAAGACTTATACACTTATATACCAAATCCAATTGATGCCCATCATGTTAATAGCACATAAAATATTATAATTAGCCTACATGGCACCACGAAATCCTAATTTACTTAGCAAAATTTTCCGGGGCCTTGTAATATGAGCAAAACAAGACAGGGCTTAGTCTTGTATAGGATCGGGACAGAGCTTAGCCCCGAAAAAGGTAAAATAGTGCTAGGTTTCATATAGGGCAACTTCCGGTCATTAGACAAGGAAAGGCAGAGCTTAGCCTTATGCAGATAGGGACGTAGTGCCATGCGAGAGAAGGGAGACAGGGCTTAGTACCATGCGATAGAAGGTAGTGCTTAGCCTTGTGCAAATAGGGAGGCAGTGCTTAGCCTCATGCAAGAATTGAGACAGAGCTTAGTCTCATGCAAAGAGAAGGCAATGCTTAGCCTTATGCAAATAGGGAGGCAGGGCTGAGCCATTATGAAAATAGAGGAGACAATGCTTAGTCTCATGCAATAGGAAGGCAATGTTTAGCCTTATGAAAATAGGGAGGCATGGCTTAGCCTCATGCGAGAATTGGAGGCAAAGCTTAGTCTGCAAAAAGATGGCAATGCTTACCTTATGCAGTTGGAGAGGCAGGGCTTAGCCTCATGCAAGAATTGAGGCAGAGCTTAGTATCATGCAAAAAAAAAGGCAATTCTTAGCCTTATGCAACTAGGGAGGTAAGGCTTAGCCTCATGCAAATGGAGAAGACATTGCTTAGTCTCATGCAATGGGAAGGCAAAGCTTAGCCTTATGTAGTTGGGGAGGCAGGTCTTAGCCTCATGCAAGAATTGAGACAGAGCTTAGTCTCATGCAAAGAGAAGGCAATGCTTAGCCTTATGCAAATAGGGAGGCAGGCTTAGCCTCATGCAAGAATTGGAGACAATGCTTAGTCTCATGCAATGGACAAATAACAAATAGGAGCAGAATATTTCTTAGCTAGAGATATATTTGCACTTGGTGGTCCGATTAGTATAATGATTTTGAGGCGCATGTACTTGTGGTTATTCCTTGTTCCTCCATCCAAAGAAAAAATGTGAGTTTTGCGGGGGAGGTTGGTTTGTGCCTTTGTCTGCTTGTTTTCCTTTGCTTTGCTTTGGAAATATTATTTGAGTTTCCTTGGGTAACACCTCGCTGTTTCATAAAAATAAACTTTTTGAGAAAAATATGCCTGCATTTAATGAACGTAGTTATTTAAAACCATAATAGTATGCAATATTAAGTAAATTAGATGAACTAATAACCGCGATACTTTTAGAGACATTGTTCCTCAAAATTCTGCCCCAATTTAGTAAGTGATCCTTCGGTCGTGCTGCATGCGACGAAGTTTGTTGGATCTGCTTTGGAATTTTGAGAATCCTTCTCAAAATTCAGCCCCAGTTACTGGTTGTGGGAAATGAAAATCTTATTGAGATGTGAACGAACCCACAGAGCTGCCTACGTATGCCCTCTTAAACGGGAATCAGGCCAAGCATAGTTCAGTTACATCAGATGAAGAAGTGTGAACAATTTAAATATAATATCTCTTGACTGCGTCCGAATTGATAGGCTTTGGCCAAGCTTCTCCATCCATTTCTGCAAGTATGAGTGCTCCTCCTGTTAGTACGATGTGAACCATGTAAGGACCTTGTTAGTTAGGTGAAAATTTCCCTTTGGCTTCATCTTGATGTGGAAAGATCTGCTTCAACACCAGCTGCCCCGGTGTGAATGTCTTGGTTTGACCCTTTTGTTGCAAGCTCTGGACATTCTATTCTAATAAATCTGACCATGAAAAATTGCATTCATCCTTTTTCCATCTATGAGGGCTAATTGCTCATAGAGATTCCTTATCCGTTCTGCATCGCTAAGTTCGGCTTCTTGTATGATCCTTAAAGAAGGAATTTCTACCTCGGCAGAATGACAGCTTTGGTTCCATAAACCAGTAGATAGGAAGTTTCACCGGTTGATATGCGGACTGTGGTACGGTATCCCAATAAGGAAAATGGTAACTTCTCGTTCCATTGCTTGTGATTTTCTACCATTTTCCTTAGTATCTTCTTGATGTTCTTGTTGGTAGCTTTCACAGCTCCGTTCATTTGAGGCTTGTATGTTGTGGAGTTTTTGTGCTTGATTTTGAAAGTTTCGTACATGGCTTTCATCAGATCACTGTTGAGATTGGCGGCATTGTCAGTGATCATGGACTCGGGAAACCCGAATCGACAAACAATACGGTCCTTGACAAAATCTGTGATGACTTTCTTGGTTACAGCTTTGTAAGATGCAACCTCTACCCATTTTGTAAAGTAATCGATGGCCACTAAAATGAACCTGTGCCCGTTCAAAGCAGTGGGTTCGATCGAACCAATGACATCCATTCCCCAGGAAGCAAAATGCCAAGGTGCACTTGTTGCATTGAGTCCGTTTGGCGGTACCCGTATCATATCTGCATGTACCTGGCATTGGTGGCATTTCTGGACATACCGGATGCAATCTGTTTCCATAGTCATCCAAAAGTATTCGGCCCTGAGTATCTTCTTGGCTTGAACAAAATCGTTCATATGTGGGCCGCAGGTTCCGGCATGTATTTCCTCGAGCAATTTGGAAGCTTATTTGGCATCAACACAACTTAATAGTCCTAGATCAGGTGTTCTCCTATAAGAAATTCCTCTGCTTTGGAAGAAATGATTGGACAGCCTACGCAGTGTGCGTTTTTTTGTATGGTTTGCCTACTCTGGGTATTCTCCTTTCACCAAATATTCCTTGACATCGTGGAACGATGGATTTCCATCTGTTTCTTCTTCAACATGAGCACAATAAGCTGGCTGACTCTGGATCCTTACCGGAATGGGATCGATGAAATTCTTATTCGGATGTTGTATCATGGAAGACAAAATAGCCAGCGTGTCTGCGAAATCGTTCTGGATTCTTGGAACATGTTTGAATTCTATCTTCGTGAACCTCTTTATTAGTTGTTGCACATGATACAAGTATGATAATATCTTGTTGTTTTTCATAGCCCATTCTCCTTGAACCTAATGTACCAGAAGATCCAAATCACCAATTACCAACAACTCTTGTATATTCATGTCGATGGCCAAGTTGAGCCCTATGATGCAAGCCTCATATTCTGCCATATTATTGGTGCATGGAAACCTAAGCTTTACGGATACCAGATAATAATGACCTATCACTGACACCAAAACTACTCCAATACCCACTCCTTTGAAGTTTACAGCTTCGTAGAAAAACATTCTCCAGCCGTCATAGGCTTCAGAAATGTCCTCTCCTACAAATGACACTTCTTCGTTAGGAAAATACATTTTAATTGTTCATATTCTCCTCCTACAGGATTTTTGGCAAGATGATCTGCCAAAGCTTGTCCTTTGACTGCCTTCTGATTTACATAGATGATATCGAACTCACTCAAAAATATTTTCCACTTAGCCAACTTCCCGGTAGGCATAGGCTTCTGAAAGATGTACTTCAGAGGATCCATTCTTGATATGAGGTATGTGGTATAGGCACAGAAGTAATGCCTCAATTTCTGGGCTGTCCATATCAAAGCACAGCAAGTACGTTCTAGCAGAGAGTACCGTGCTTCATAAGGTGTGAACTTCTTGCTCAAGTAATATATGGCTTGCTCCTTTCTTCCCGTCTCATCATGTTGTCCCAAAACACAACCAAAAACCCCATCTAGTACGGACAAATAGAGTAGCAAAGGTCTCTATGGTTCCGGCGGAACTACGACTCGCGGTGTGGATAGGTATTCCTTGATTTTGTCAAAAGCCTTCTGACAATCCTCGGTCCAACTGGTTGCAGCATCCTTCTTCAACATTTTGAAGATTGGTTCACATATTACTATGGACTGTGCTATGAAGCGGCTGATGTAATTGAGGTTTCCCAAGAAACTCATCACGTCTTTTTTGCTCTTCGAAGGTGGTAACTCTTGGATAGCTTTAACCTTTGAGGGGTCCAACTCAATTCCTCGACCACTGACGATGAATCTCAGTAATTTTCTGGCAGGAATCCTGAATGCACATTTTGCGGGGTTCAGATTTAAATTGTACTTCCGTAGCCGGTCTAAGAACTTTCTCAAAATTTGCTATGTGATCAGTGGCTTTCTTGGATTTGATGATGATATCATCAACATATACCTTTATTTCCTTGTGTATCATATCATGAAAGATGGTGGTCATGGCTCTCATATAGGTGGCCCTAGCATTCTTCAGACCGAATGGCATCATTTTATAGCAATACACTCCCCATGGTGTAATGAAAGATATTTTATCTGCGTCTTCTTCGTCCATCCAAATCTGATGATAACTCGCGAACCAATCTACAAAGGATTGGAGTTCATGCTTGGTGCAATTGTCGATCAAAATGTGTATGTTCGGTAATGGGAAATCGTCCTTGGGACTTGCTCTATTTAAATCCCGATAGTCAATATACACCCTGACTTTCCCATCTTTCTTCGGGACCGGTACAATGTTGGCTAGCCAAGTTGGGTACTCAACTACCCTAAGGACTTTGGCTTTGATCTGCTTAGTGACTTCCTTCTTGATTTTTAGGCTCATGACGGGTTTAAACTTTCTGAGTTTCTGCTTCACCGGCGGACATATTGGATTGGTAGGAAACATATGAGCCACTACAGATATGCTTAGACCGGTCATGTTATCATATGACCATGCAAAAATATCCTCATATTCTTTCAGGAAACGAGTGTATTCTTTCTTCTCTGATGGTGACAGGTGAATACTTATGCAAGTTTCTTTAATGGTTTTAGAATCTCCCAAATTGACCGTCTCGGTTTCCTCCAGATTGTACTTAGGCTTATTCTCAAAATTCTCAACTTCTCTGATAATTTCCTCAGGTATCTCATCTTCTTCTTCCGAGTCACTATCCTTATGTTACGTTGTCTCAGTACATGTCACAGTCGTTAGTTCATTAAGGTAAGAAATAGTAATATTGTAGAAGAAAAATATGAAAGATAACGATAATAAAACATAAAATTATTTGATAAATGTTGAAGCGTTAAACGAAATATTGTCTAGATGACTTCAAAACAATGTTTTCCAAAACAAAATACTAAAAGAAAGGTGTTTTCAAAACAAAATGCTCAAAAGACTTATTTTTTTCGAATAATATTAGCAGCCATGCTACCTCGAGACTCGTCTAGCCCTTGATGGTGTGGAGGTCCAGTTCCTGAGAAATGCTCCCCTCTATATCATCTGAATGGTAAGGCCTTCTTCCTTCTCCTCCCCCTCCTCAACTATTCCATTGCAATCCATATCTTCATCTTCTAGAAACAGGTTCCTTAGCCCAGCCAAGGCTTCCTCTTCTTCAGATCCCCATATTGTATCAGCCTGATAAAAGGTCTGACTCAGATGCGGCACTAGCTGATCAAGAGGGTAATAGGGACCACACCATGGTGGCGACCAATCATCATACTCCTGCCAGATGTATTGATACCCAAGTCTAAAGGTGGTACCGTGACGTTTTGGTTGTATTAGCTTAGCGATACCCTAGAGATTCTTACCGAGACCTTTACCTAATTCATACCCTGACCATGCCAGTATGCTTTCTACTTTGCTGCTCCACCATTTATCTTTATCAATTGCATTGACACGCTCGATGCGATGATAAGTTTCTCCATCCAAATTTCTTCTATTTTCAATAACCGGGATGGTTTGACTGGTGTAAATGGGATTACTTCCATATCCATGAATGATTACCTCCTGATGGTTCCATTCGAACTTCACGGCCTGGTGTAGCGTAGAAGCTACAACTCCAGCAGCGTGTATCCAGGGTCATCCCAGTAAAAGATTATACGTAGCAGATATGTCCAATACCTGAAACTCAACATCAAACCAAGTCAGTCCCATCTACAAACAAAGGTTAATTTCCCCAATTGTGGCACTTTGGGACCCATCAATGCTTTCACATTCATACTCCTTGCTCGTATCTTATGGAAATATTTACCCAACCTTTTTAGATTAGTCAATGGACAAATGTTGAGGCTTGAACCCCCATCTATTAGGACTCTTGCGATGAATTTGTCGTCAAACTGTACTGTGATGTGCAGTGCTCTATTGTGACTTAGTCCTTCAGATGGTAATTCATCTTCGTCAAAGGTGATCTTGTGGCTTTCCAGTACTTGCCCTACCATGTTGGCCATTTCTCCATTGGTGATGTTGTTGGGCACATAAGCTTCATTCAACACTTTTATTAACGCATTCCTATGCGTCTCAGAATTCCATAGCAGCTATAGAATCAAAATCTGAGCAGGGGTTTTGTTCAGATGATCAACAACAGAGTATTCTCTTGCCTGTACTTTCCTCCAGAGATCATCTGGACCAGTTTCAATGATGGATTATTTGGCAGCAGCTTCCTTGTTTGTTCTTCCTAAATTTTCAGGTGTATAGATCCTTCTAGTTCTGGTCATTCCCTGTGAAGCACCAGACTCTTCCATTTTTTCTTTTCCTTTTCTCCTAGCTTAGGCAACATAATCCCAATGTATGGCGTTGGAACTGAAGGGTGGTGTAGATGCTACAGTCACAGTGAAGGTTGTGACTATTTCTACTTCAAATGGAGTAGGTGTAGCCACAAGTGTTGTCACTTCGATTTCAAATGGAGCTAATGTGGCTATTTCGACTTTGACTTATGGTTGTATCTGTACCACAATATGAGTGAGTGTTACCGCAGGCTTCTGAGGGTCATCACCTTCCCGAATAAGCCCAATTGATTCTTCAGGATCCTATTCTTCATCAATTTCTATCACATTTACTCCTTCACCCCTATGATCTGTAAAGGGATTGTTGTGGACATTGGGTGTGGCTTCTTTTGCTTGTATGACTTTGGTATCAATTAGGGTCCGAATCTTGTCTTTCAAAGTGCAGCATTCATCAATAGTGTGCCCCTTCATGTCGGAATGGTACACACATATTTGTTCGGGTTGACCCACTGGGAGGAGTTTTCCATGGTGACAGCGGGGATAAGGGTGACATATCCGGCAGCCTTCAGCCTTTCATATAGTTGGTCGATGGGCTCAGCAATAGGGGTGTATTGTCTTGGCGTCCTGCAATCGAAATTGGGCCAGGGTTTTTGATAGTCTTAACGGGTTGGAGGTGAATGGTAATAGGATGGCTGGGTGTTATAAATGTGATAGGTGGTAGCGGGTTGAGGATATATGGGAGGTGAAGGTTGGTATGTAGGTGGAGGTGTTTGGTAGGTGAGTGGGGATTTTGGACCTTGGGCTACCATTACTGCCCCTACTTCTTTCTTCTTTGATATACCCCTTGACTGTAATGCTTTATTTGTAGCCTGCAATGCCTCAAAGTTAGTTACCATCCCGCTCTTGATCCCATCTTTAATCCTTTCCCCGAGTTTGATGATTTTGGAGAATTTTTTATTTTCAATGACCATTAACCTTTCATAGTATTGTGGATCTTGGGCCCTAACGAAGAATTTGTTCATCTGCTCTTCTTCTAATGCCAGCTTAACCTTTGTAGCTTCTGACCTCCATCGAGTAGCATACTCGCGGAAAGTTTCCATTGGTTTTTTCTTGAGGTTCTGTATGTAGAAGACGTCCGGTGCATTCTCTTTATTAAACCTGAATTGGTCCATGAAGTCTGATGCCTTGCTTATCCAATTAACCCACTTCTTGGGATTTTGATTGATATACCAAGATAGGGCGTGTCCAGTGAGACTCCTCATGAATATCTTCATACGAGTTCTTTCATCTTTCCCAACTCCCACAAGCTTGTCGTAGTACATCCTCAAATGTACCTTTGGGTCACCTGTTCCGTCGAACATCTCGAACTTGGGAGGTTTGTAACCCTCTGGCATTTCTATGTCTGGCTCAATGCATAGATCTTCGTAATTCAGACCCTCAATTCCTTTGCCTCCTTCAACACCCTGGACTCGACTTGTGATCTTATTGAGCTCCTCCGCCATATTCTTAATGAGCATGTCCTTCTCGGTGGATTCTGGTGTGTATGAGATTGGTTGAGCGGAGTGGGGTAAGGTTTCTACGTATATGGTATTTTTTTGGTGGGTGTCGGGGGTTTGAGTGTAGTGGTGATCGTTAGTTGAATTTTACGGATATGGGATAGGTTGTGGGGTATTCTGAGGAGTATGGTAAGTGGTTTGTGGGTAGTGAGTCGGGAGATGCTGGTGTTGAGGGGGTGTTGGTACTGGTAGAGGATTAGGATTTGGGGGGGTGTTGTGTATTGATGGGGTGCGGGAGGATTTTATGGACGTTGGTTTGGTGTACTTTCAGGAGGTGCTGGGTTTTGAGCATTTTGCTGGTTAAGATCGGGGACATTTAGGGTGAGGGAGAGGTTTGCCAAATTGCGGACCCACTCAAGCTCCTTTTGCAATTCTAGTATCTTTTATTCCAATCGTAGGACCAAATCATTCTGTGCCGGAGTACTCTGACTGTCTGAAGTTTCAATATTCTCAGCATGTGTAGCATTGTCATTCCTGACACCACTCATACAATCCATCTTAGCTTTTCCTTTGATTTTCGGATTGCTTGGAGGAGGAGGAGGTGGAGGGCCTCTGGATCTGGTGTGATATGCTGACGATGCCAGTATGTGCAAACCAACCTTAGGGAATGGGAATAATCAAAACAAAAGAAAAAAGCAAAAAGGCAAACCAGTTAGTGAGGATTCTGAAAAGTATTTGCAGTATTTAAACACATTTTGCAGGAATGTAAATTTGCGTCCTAATTTGGGGAACATCGTTATGCCCGAGGTAAGCCTAGTGACAAGTAGATTTGGAGAGATTTAATGTCGATAAATGCCTCATTTCATTAATGTAATAAGACAAACCTAAAAACGACAATAAATAAATGAGTTACTAATGGCATTTGCCTTATTACACTCAAATTCCAAAACGACTCAAAAATAGATAAACCTAATCTACTTGGTCCTAGAGGGACCTTCTCCATATTTGACCCTTTTGGCTCTGTCGATCAGATTCCCCAGGTCGTGCATGTCCAACAACAAGTAGGCCCTCGCTAGGTGTCCTCCTTCGTTGCCCTCTGTATTCTGACAGACTACGACCATTTTCCTCATCTTCCCTTCTAGTTCCATTAGACCCTGCTCCAAATACTCCAACCTTTCTATCGACCTTGTAGTTATTTCCCTCCACTCGTTAATTGACTCCATGTATAACTTGTGTTGTTCCAAGTGCCTGGCTTCGGATTTAAGGAGTCTTTTGCGTAGCCTCTCATACTTCACCTATGCTTCAGCAGCCTCATCTATGACCATGTTCCCTTTACCAACCCCTGGCTCGACTATTCTTGCTATGTTATCTTCTAACCATAATGGGTAGAAGTACACATGACCTGCGTGGTATCAATCTAGCTCGATGGTATCCTTTTCCACGATAATCTTCAAATGCCACATGTGATGGGCCTCACATTTGTATTGAATGGCATCATCCTGAAAATCGGCTCTGTAGTGACTCACTTTGGAGACTCATGGTATGACTTGCTTTCTACCACCTTGTCTCATGACCCTGATAGGAACATAGGGATGTATTCCCCTTAACCCAATCAACAACAAATGCAGAGCATCCCTAGATCTGATGATGAATTCATTAGTAGGGAACCACTCGAACATCCAATGAACCTTGTCCTCGGTCAAATTGCTGAAAAACTGTGCCCATTCTATAGCATTCTCTGGATGTGCAAACCTATTTGGGATAAAGGTCATTCTTTTGGGATGGTGGAAAGCTATGTGATCATTCCATGGTCTTCGTGGAAACTCTTGGCAGTATTGGCCCCTCTGAAGATGTTCTCACAACCAAATCTGCAGTAGCAAGTTACAACCCTTAAAATGTTTGAACCCTTTCTTACAACGATCTAGAGCCCGGTATATTTCTGTGACAATCATCGGAACAATAGTGTATGTTTGTCTCTCAATTCCCTCCATTAAAGCTTTGGTTACCATGGCCAACCTGGTGTGAATTCTTTCCCCTTGGCTTGGAAACACTATCATACCCAGAAAGCAGACGATGAATACAAAAACTTTACGATGAGTCCAACCCAGGGAAGTAATGGAGAATTTATCATGAAAAATATGTTAAAATTTATTGTGTCCATATTGTTCATAGAGGAAGTCGAAGGGTATGTAGGCCTTCTTCAGGCACGCCAAGTCATCATTCTTTCTCGGACCCATCATCTTCAGAAACCCCTTGGTTATGCGATTTTCTGGTACTAGTAAACCGGACTATCCCATGGTAATCCAGCGAATCCTCCTATTTCCTCCAAAAGAGGAGTCATTTCTATATTACCAAAATAGAACACATCCCTTTCTCCATCCCAGAACATAGTAGCGGCCCCAATTAGCATGTTGTTTGGTTGGATGCCCAATAAGGAGGGTAAATTTCCAAGAACCCTTTTCACGTGATTTTTGTCGCTTGGCGAAAGGTTTTCCCACCAATCCAACAATAACGGTGGTATGCTTTGGACCACGCCAAACCTGGGGACTTCGTGCCTCATTTTCTGCAAAAATAAACAAAGTTAGACCCTTGCTCCCTCTAGATTCGACTACTTACACATTAATGATTAGCATGTCGGCATTTATCTCTGCAAATAATGCACATATCGTGGTTGCGCCTATTGGGATTATGGAAATCCCGATGGACTTTGGACAAGGTTTTTCTTAGAGGGTTATTATACGGACAACATATTAACATATACTAGGTTTGATCATGACATATGTACAGTCATTATCAGAGTAAGGTTTCTATAGAAGTCTAGACCGGTACCCTTAAGCAGACAAATTGAGAGGAAAAGGCACGGAACCGTCGACTGCACCGCCAATCGACTAGTTTTACCGCAAATAAACCTTTTCAAATTTAAAGGGTGATTCTAGGAAGATTTCAGACACTCATCAAGTGCCGCTATGGAATTAGTATGCACGAGTGGAATATGATGTTGAGCATGCATTATGTAAAACTAACACATTGTCAAGTATTTTTATATGATTGAAAATAAATGCAGCATTGAATAAACGTAAAGACATCAAGGGAAGAAAAACAGGGAAGAAGTTAGTTTGTGAAATGAAGAAATTATAATAAAGCAAATAAAGGGGGTAAGGATTGGGGAGAGACATGACATAGCAAAATTGAAAGTCGGGAGCATGATTAGGAAATAAGGGGAAACACACGTTGTATTTAAATTAAATGAAGAATTGCATGTGAGATCATATAAAGGGGAAATAGGGAAAAGGATGTGTATATAGCAAATAAAAGGAAAACGAGAGCAAAACAACAAAAATATGCTTATCGGGAAAGACTAATTCACGTAGATCAGGTTCATAATGGTAAGAGCCCAAAGATATCCCCTGTAGAGTCGACATGCTGTCGCGCCCCCTTTTTCTCGCGAAATCGGGTTTCAACATTTTGACAACTCCTTTGAGAGGGTAGGGAAAAGGAATTGATTAGAGTCGCCACCTAACGGATTAAGGTGCGTTAGGGCACCTAGATCAGATAACTCATATCATACCATTTTACATTACCTGAGATCGGGTAACGGCTCGAAATTACCTTGAGGGGAAGGTGTTCCTCTCGAGGTCCACAATGGTGGTCCTGCCCGAACTTAATTTATGTATTAGTCTAATAAAGAATCTAGAGAATTGCCTAATGGGGGGTCCTAAATTTTTTAGCCTAAAGGATCACCCCGTGCAACATAAATAATATTTCGTAACTCCCTCGAGATAGGCTGTTGCTCATATTATTCTGCGGGCATAGAATATCATCTCCTGCTACCCAATTACTATCTTTAAGTTGTTACTTAAAGTGCTCTAGTTGATTCTAGCACGTTTCTATGTGTGCACTACCCGTCCCTTACCTATGGTCCTAGAGGCATTAGGACTTCTATTTGGGGTGGTTCTAGACTAAGCCTGGGTTGCTCAAAATTGTAAAATACTAGGCGACAAACAAAACAGTTAGGACTTTTTACATAAAAACATATATGGGCTAATATTGACCTCCACACATAAACAGCAAATGCATGCAACTGATCAGCAGGTTTTATTGATCGTAGAATCCTATAGACAGGATATCTATGTGAGAAGACAAGCAAGAAGTGATATACAAAAACAGAGAGTTTTATTAATGCGAGTGTTAAGGCCTATTATTTTGCCTACTGATTTTATTTAGTACGACATCTGGGCGTTTCATGCAGTGACAAATAACAGTAAATCACAGTTACAAATCTAGAATTGTGGTTTTAGTCCTATAGGCATATTGTCTAAGTGATTGGCAGTGGCGATTGTATTCAGAACCAATTAGTGGAATCTTATAGGCATGATATCTAATGTCGAACTGGTTTTAACCCTATAGGCATGATTTCTAGATGCACACTGATTTTAGCTTTATAGACTTGTTTCACAACCTTGTATTTCCCTTTAATCCTATAGTCATGCTTTCTAATTACTGAACCGACTTAAATCCCATAGGCATGATATCTAGGTTTGAAACCGATTTTAATCTTATAGGTATGATATCTATTACTGAATTGATTTAAATCATATATGCATGATATCTATCAAGCAGCACAAGGGTAGAAATTGTACACATTCCCAGCAAACAATTGAGTCAAACATTGGGGTCCTATAGGCATGATTGCTTACACATATTCATGTGTCCTATAGGCAGGATTTCTAATGTACACACCATATAAAACTCATACGGGTTTAAGCAGAATTGATATTACCATTGAAAATCCTATAGCCATGGTTTCTAAAACACATTGTAGGAATTAACAGTTTTGACAAATGAGCAGAATTAATAGCACAGATGAATCCTTATAGGCAGGATTCCTACCCAGTTTAACAAAAGGAAATAAGAAATCCCCCCGATTTTCCTAAATACCCCAGAATCTATTTATTACAAAATTATTACGGACCAGATAATGAATGAATTACACAACAATATAAAAAATACACTATAGGGAGCATTCCTTAGGCCCAAATAAACTTGGGAACCGGGCCTTCAAACCAATCAACTTTGAAGCTTATTTCACAGGTACAACATAGCCAAATGCGAGCGATTTACCCATAGCACATATAGAACCAGGTTCCGGTGTGTCAAAGACCACATATTCAAAAATGATTCAAAAGAAATTAGGAACCAGTTCCTAGTGTGTCAGAGTTCACGAGAGTCTCACATAGACCCTGAGCAGTGCTCACACTGGGGTGGTTGAGGGTAGAACCTAAAGGACTAAGATTGGGAGTTTTTAAAAGAATAACAGCATATAAAAAGAGGTGGGGATGATTTAAAACGGTTTGGATTTCTCAAAAGGAGACTACCATAGCAGAACATGTAGGCATAATAGCATTAAGAAAACAAACAAGAGTGGAAAAGTACACAGTTTCAAACAGGTTAAGTCAGAAAAGACCTGATTGCACTAAGTGTGCATGCTAACATTTAGGACTTCCTTGTTTAATCACATAAATATTTAGGCAGAGGGCTAAGGCAACCAGTCAGATTATCACATGAATCCAGAGGGATATGAATTAGATAACAACACAAGTCTGCAAATTTAGGATTGATGAACTAATTTCATGCTAGTAGTACCCTAAGGATACTAAGTTCAGAACAAATTCAGACTAGCAAACAGTATGCATGAGACAAGTTAAAACAATAAGTTATCCTTTAAGAGGATTCATATTATTCAAAGGTAACCAACCTCGGAACTAACAGTATCAACTATAGGACTAAAAGAGAATCATATAGACAGGCAGGATCTTGCTCAGAATGCACTTTAAATATGCTGGATTGTACACATAGTTCAAGGATATATGGCGATGAAATGACAAAGGATAGTCACTTACCAGTTAAGCAAGCAAACCAGAGTAATACCACAGAGTCGATAATCCAAAATATTTGGTATTAGCTTTCAGCCAGCCAAGACCAGTAGTAAACAAGAGAGAGCAGAAAGATTATAGAACTAAGCCCTAGATTTCTTAGTGAGAATATTGAGAGTTCGAGTCTGTCTAAAGGGAAAGGGGGGAAGGTTTAAATAGCACTAGACTAGGCACATAAATATGGAAATAATCAACCAAGGAAACATCTAATAGTCAAATAAGGGAAGAAACATCTAATAGTCAATTAAGGTAAACCATAAGTAACAAGTAATTTTAGGGTAAGTAAAATCAGTGAGAATAATCAAAGGAAGATAACATGCATATAGATAGCTATGGGAAAGTATTGAATAAGAAATAAGAATCATAATAGGTCTGAGCCCTAATTTTAGGGCAAATAAGTTGGTCAGCAAATTCACCAAAATCGCTATAGAGTGCATATAGACGAACATAAGGGAATATTAAAGAAGATACTCAACAAAAATAGAACTAGGACAGATCTTAAAAGATCTGAGCCCTAATTTTAGAGAAAATAAATTAGACAAAACTTTTATAATTTAGAGGGATATATTTTAAAAACCCAATTTAACTAATAAATAATTTATAAAAAATACAAATAACAAAAATATTACTTGTGCATGGAAATGATTTAAAATAATTACTTAACATTATAATAATATAAAAAGTTATTTTTTATATAAATAATATAATTATACATGCATATGGGCTATTATTGTAAAATGTGCAATTTAGCCTTGTAGAATGTAAATGTAATTATAAAAATGCACTGAAAAGTATTCAAATATTATGCTGGTATAAATGATAAGTTTAGATGATTAAATCATCATAAAAATAATTTGGAGGGTAATTATTGGATATATATATAATAAAATATAGAAATAAATTGATTTAAAGTCTTTAAAAATTATAAAAAATACTTGTGCATGCCTGTAAATCAAATGATGGTGCATATGCACTATTTTGAAAGTAAATAATGTATATGTGAGGAAAAATTTGGGTATCAACAGTAAATCAATATTATTCTCAATTCCTGAATGTTGAACACCTGTATTTGGGCCTGAGGCCGTAGTTTATGCTTTATGCATGTTTGGGGTTGAGACCGTAGTTTATGCTATATGCATGTTTGGGCCTGAGACCGTAGTTGATGCTTTATGCATTTTTGGCCCTGAGTCCGTAGTTATGTGTCACGCCCCAAAAATCGAGGAGCGCGACCGGTGCTGAACCGAGTAAACCCGATTGAGCAAGCCTGTTAGGTTTCATACTACCCAAATTTTTCTCTGAATAAAGAGGAAATGTACACCATTAACCAAATTCTATAAATATATCATTAACGACTTCCATTTCATTTCCATTAGCAACTTCTTTCATAATTTTCAAGATATTACAAGTTTTATACATCTTTGCCAAATTTCAATATTTCTTTTTTGATTCCGATACCCGACACCACCCACAACCTGTCTACAGAGTTCTCTAAATACAACTGAAGATAAATATCAAAATGCCGGCAACAAGGCTCCGGCTATACCTCAAAATACAAGTAACTGATAAACAAATGATACAGGACCCTGAAATGAAGTGGGGCTCACCAAGTTGGCTGAAAAGAGGATGCGCCACTAGCTGCGACCAACACTGTTTGCTATGGAATCACCTACATCCATTTAAAGATGTAGCGCACCCGGCAAAAGGGACGTTAGTACCATGGAATAGTACTAGTATGTATAACTAAACACCATCTCATTATAAAGAACTATCATACAAGAATAAAGAAACCATAAATACCATCTCAATAGAAAGAACTATCATACAAGAACAAAGAAATCATAAACACCATCTTAATATAAAGAACTATCATACAAGAACAAAGGAATCGTAAAGGTCAATCAAAAGCTTTAAACAATCACCACATCATCAAATCGAAGAATCATATAACTTTCACATAATTTCCATAGCTCTTGGTTGCGACATTTAATACTTTTCATCATCATTCACAATACCACCGCTTGGAGTCTGATCACGACCCAATCAGCTAGGTTGCCTCATTTGAGACATGTATCTCCATCACAATCTCATTCTCACTTTCCGGATGCAATATCAGCACAATACCACCATGTATGCGGCATGGTGTCCGATCACAGCCCGATCGGCTAAGCCGTCTTACAAGACGTTCCTTTCTCATTAATCATCTCATTTCAATCTTTATTTTACATATATCAATTCATAGGCACTTGGGGCCAAAATTATCACATCGTACTTGGCACTAGGCCACATTTCCTAACTCAAGTTCTTCTTCCCCGCATGTCACATTATTTCCACATATTTCACATCAATATCAATTTCAACAACAAGCCATTCAATTCAAGACGTCAAGTACATATGAGAGGAAACATGAATCATGGGCATATAGAGTATTTCAGAAATCATACACCTCAGGTTCATTAGCAATAAAACTTTAAACACAAAGGATTCTCCCTAAAGGAGGGGACACACCAAACCATAATAGAAACACACATCAAATTCATAAACAAGCAATTACACCAATTATTCTTGAATTAATCCTTTCCAATCACGACAGTTTACAATTTCAACATCGAAGTATGCAACAACTCGGGTCACATTGGAGGTACTTATAAGGCAAATCGTTATCTCAAACAGCCACTTATGGCCATAAATTGAGTATAAAGCCTTTAGGCCACTTTATTTTTGAAGTCATTTACGGGAAGTAAAGTCAAGGCTCATTTCGTAATTTGTTCACATTTTCTCATGTCATAAACATCACCAGGCACAGTTATAACTCAAGTTCTTGGCACGTTGGCCACACTCATTTTCCCAAATTCATTTCAAACATCTTTATAGATTACCAACAACTAGACACAATCAATCAATTACATTTGCTATACATAAGAGCAATTAAGAGTATCAACCATATCGAGTTTTCTCACACAATTTGGCATAACAATCTCAGTTTAAACTTGACGTGAAGTCTAGGCATTTCAACATATGGTTCACATTCTTCTCACATCCTTAAATTACCAAGGATAGCATATTGAACACATTGGGACACACCTTTCACGTATATATTTTGCAACACCAATTCATATGAAATAGCAATCAATATATCAATCAAATTTTGGTCTTACAACATTTGCATGGACACCAAAGGAACTCAATTTCTAAGAAGAGGGAGTTTTAGCCATACATATCTCAGTAGAGCTTTCCTTAAATTCTTACAAAATTCCGGAACTCTTAGCAACTTCGACCTATTTTATGAAAATTACAAGTTGAACCAAAAATTAGAGAGATGATTAAGATTCTAGCTCATTTGAGTATATTATCAAGCACTAAGTGTGCATTATGATTTTAGGACCCTTTTGCGAGAGATTTTTATCATCCTACACCCCATTTGTTATATTTTTAGCTCACAATCTCCCCATACCCTATTATCATTCATTCATGCAAGATAATAAATACTTATACCCATGAACCCACTTGTTAATCACTTGTTTAATAAGTATTTCAAAATCAAGGTTAGGGCACAAGTTCTTACCTTTTAGGTTAAAGGCCTAGCAATTTTTACTTGAAAATCTTCAAAGATTTGGGTAAGGATTGTAGTTACTTAGTGAGAATTTGTTTCTCCCTCTAGAACTCCTTTTCTCACACTAAATGCAATAAAATAGCATAAAAGGGATCTAATGGGGTGTTTTTAATGAGATGGGGTCGGGTTTTAAAAGTTAAAAAATAGGAGCCCCGACCCAATCTGCGGTTGCATATGCGACCGCATAACTGATATGAGGCCCACAAAAGGGACCGCAAAATGGACCTCAAAACTAGAACATTCTGTTCGGGAATGCGGTAAGAATGTGATCCACATACTTGTTCTGCGGTCGCATAATGCACCACAGAGCTGCCCCTCAGAAAAATTCCAAAGAGGTTATGTGATGGCTATGTGGCCCGCATATTGATTATGTGATCGCATAATTGGCTGCATACTTGACCTCAAAACTAACCAACATCCTGCCTCACTCTGTAGCAACTATGTGGTCCGCATAGCTATTATGCAACCGCATAATGGACCGCAGAAATGCATTTTTTTTAGAAAACATTTTTCCTTAACTTTTTTATGCACAAATCAATCCAAAAGGTTAAACTTCTAACACATATTCCTAACTTGGCACTACAAGATTTTGGGGTTTTGAGTAAAAATTTTACGGGGCCTTACATTATGTATACATATATTTGGGCCTGAGGCCGTAGCTTATTCAGATAAACAGGTTGTTTATCATTCAGAAGAGGGAGTATTCATATCCTTACTTCCTTTGTTCAGTTTAGTTATCAGCTATCATTTCAGATATCAATTATCAGTTCAGTTATCAGATATCAATTATCATTTAAGTTTCAGTTTCAATAGTTATCATTTCAGTTATCAGTTATTAATTCTTAGTTATCAGCTTGATTTCTGTCACACCTCCTTTTTCACTACACCCGCAAGGGCGTAAAGGAGTTTTTCCAATTAAAGGACAATCGGAACGGGATTTATTATTAACATTCATAGTCGCCACTTGAGAGATTAATGGTGTCCCAAGTCACCGGTTAAATCCCGAACCGAGGAAAATATGACTCTGTTAACAGTCCGCGAACCAGAAATCTGAGTAAGGAATTCTTTTAACCCGGGAGAAGGTGTTAGGCATTTCCGGGTTTCGTGATTCTAGCACGGTCGCTCAACTGTCATATTTAGCTTATTTATCTGATTTTATTACATGATAAACCTATGTGCCGATTTTAACTTTTAAACCGCTTTTATTCATTTAAGGAATTAATTCAAGGTTTTTTAAAATTTATCGCAAGCCAGGTCACATGAAATGCACCCCCGGTTCCTTAAATAGCTATAACCAATTCGAGTAAACATACGAACAAATAACTAAGCGAGCAAATTCGAAACTACAACAAAACTGAGAAACAATTACAGAATCAACGGACTCGTGTCACCAAGCAAACAATTAGTTTTTAAGCTTCGAATAAACTGAACAGTAGTCCCAAATTCATGAATAACAACACACACTACTCAAGTTTGAAAATCAGAGAGCATTGTCAAGGAGTCATACAACATCCATAGCCAATTCATGATTTACTAACAGCTACAAAGCTGAGCAAATTGCAGACTACTACAAGAGCGATATAACCCCAAACACTAGCTCAAATCATATTTAGATCCGAAATGAAGTAAAAGAGATTAGAAATAACCTGAAATTAGATTTCCAATTAATTGAAATGCAGCAATTACACGGATTGAAATGACGCGACGATTGAAATCAGAAATCGACCCAACTTCGAACGAAATCAGTAACAATCGAACCGGAAAACCAACGGACAGTACCCCGACGCCTCCGGCGACCTCAAATCTGCCCGGAAATCAGAAGTGAACCTCAAACAATGCTCATTTTTAAAAGAAAAGAAACAGAATTAAGAGAGGAAATCGAGCGTATTGCGTATATATTTTTCGGAACACGATCCCAGCTAATTCACGACTGGAATGTCATTTTGAAATATGGAAGATGCAAAAAAAATAGAATCATCTCAAATGACCGGCATAGCATGTGATTCACATAAAAATTGCGGTTGTTTCATTGGTGGAATTGTGGTGGATTTGCGGCTGTTTCGCTGCAGTTCTGGGCTGCTCTTTGGATCTGTGTCGTTGCTCTCTCATAAATAAGAAGAAGGTGCAGCCATGGGTGAAGGGAGACGGGGTATGGTGCTGAGTATATGGAAGCTTAACCGTTACTGTTTTCCGGCGAGCTTAAGCGATGGAGACGGGTCTCGATCTGTGTCCTCCCTGGAAAGAGGTGTTCTCGTTTATTTGAAGGTCTTCGAAAAATGGTGAAAACGATGGGGGGTAGGATCACGTTATTTCCGTGTCTCTAAATCAGGGGAGGATCAAGCGGGTCGGGTATGGAGATTGGGCTGGTGGGTCATTTTAGCTTTTGGGCCTGGGTTGGGCAGATTTGGGTATAGGATTTGTCCCCAAATTCAAATTAAATTCTTCTTTCCAATTTCCTTTCTTTTATTTTCTAATTTTCCCCTTTTCTTTTAATTAAAATCCTACAAATTAAAAATCCTAAATTATTCAAAAGTGTGAAATTAAACTAATTATTACTTAATCCTAAATTAAAAGAGAAAAAAAATCAATAAAAGGAAAAGTGTAAAAATGAAGCATTTTTTGATTTTTGATTTTTATAAAACAACTAACTAATTACTTAATCCTAAAATGTGAATAAAAATCTAAATGCAATACATGGTATTTTTGGTATTTTTGATTTTTTAATAGAAATTAAATATGCACAATAATGCAAATAATTAACAAAATTCTACGAAAAATCCTATAAAATTGCAAAAAAAAATGGAAAAATTATTTTCTAATATTTTATGGGAGTAATTCATATAGGGAAAAAATCACGTGCTCACAATTTTAGTTTCAGCATTTGTAATTCTTTCTTCAGTTGCTTTACATACCAGTGCAATTCAAATGTACTGATGTCCCTTTTTGCCCAGGGCTTGCATCTCACGATGCAGGTACTGATTTAGAGGTTGATGATTCAGAGCGCTAGGATTCTCGTACCAGCTATTTGGTAATCCCCGGTTCTTTCAGGGCATTATCATTACCTTACAGTCTTTCAGTATTAACAGATAGTCGGTATTTTCACTACTCAATAGAGGCTTCATAGACTAGAGTAACAGCTAGACAAAGTCACAATCTTTTCATATTAAGCTATGTTGGCTACAAATATGTTTCAAAATTGTATTAGTATTTCCGCGCTTTGATTTTTATCATTCAGACTTTTAGTATATCAGCATCTGTTAGTTTATCTTCCGCATTTAGTATGTTATGACATCATATATTGATTTAGGCAGCCAGTTGGTTTGCTCGGTCACATGTAGTCAGGCACCAAGTGCCGTGTTACGTCAGGCCCAGGTTCGGGGCGTGATAAAGCTTGGTATCATAGCACTAGGTTCAAGAGTCCTAAGGAGTCTATGAAGCCGTGTCCAGTGGAGTTTCCTTTATATGTGTGTGCCGGTCACTCATATAAATGGTTAACTACCAAGACATCTAGGATTGTCTCATTTCTTTCTACTCTAGATCATGCCATGAAACTTACAGCAATAGGTAATCTTCTCTTACTATCGAATTCCATACGTTTCGAATGCCCAAGCGACAGTAAAGAAAAGTCTAAGGTTCTAGAAAAAATGATTTGCTTATTGTGGTATTACTATGGAGTACATGTTAGTGACAAATGAGATTTAAGAGGATGTTGAAAGTCGGATGCAATGGATAGTAGTACAGATTATAGCATAACCTTATCAGAAAGTACAAAAGCAGTCATTATGTCTTATGGTTATCATTTCAAAACCGAACCAAAATCGAAAACCGAACCGAAATCGAAGCTTAATGGCTTATTGGTATCGGGTTAACGATTTAACGGATTGAAATTTTTTATTAACGGCTTACCAATTTGGGGGCGGATTATTCAATTTTCTTAACGGATAATCCGTTAACCCGTTAAGAATATATATATATACACACATATAAAATTTATGTTTATCCATGTGTATATTAAATAATCAAAACCCCTTCTTCCTCCAGTACTCTATCAAAGTGAATTAGAATAAAAGAAATCCAAATAAAAAGAGTCATCTAACTATGACAAAAGACAGAATTTGTTGTCTCAAACAAGATAATAACACCAATTGCACCACTGCTTCATCAACTTTGCCTGGGTTTTAAGGCATCCTAGAATTCAAAGCATGACGAACATTTATTTTAACAACGGTCAATTGGAAATATTTCACATGGACTAAGGCCAATGTGCATAAACATAAATAAGATTCTAGACAGATGATTTACCCACCTTGGTGTCTCTTCTGTTCCATCCCTCTTAATACGTCGACCACCTATTTAAACATACAGAGACTAAATTTATTTTATTTTGATTGAATTAGGCCGATAAACCGCCCGATAACCGTCTGATATTAGCTAAACTGATACCAATCCGCCCGATATCTTATCGGGTGGCTAGCTGATTAATACATTTAGAAGCCAATATTCGATAAGCCAAACCGTTAAGAGTAAATGACCCGATAAGCAGCCCTAAGTTATACAGTCCTTCAGTTAGCAGGTTTATGTTTATTCAGTATGCCAATTATTTGTTATTCAGTTACCAGATCTCTAATTTCCAGTGTGTCCAACATTTGCTGACTTGAGAGTATACTGTGATGCCTATGGGTGCTAAAACAAAATGTAAGAACAGAGATTATAGCGAAATCGTCACATGTTTTAGGTCTGAATTAAGACCAAGACTCGCCGAATGGTGCATGAAGTGATTTATCAGATGTGTATGGCAGTGTATCTTTATGTCAGACCCTACATGATGTGACTATGTGTTTAGGTCGGAGGTTTATAGTCTGAAGTGATTTTGAAGTGTATAGAAAGTTTGGGATTAGATATTCCAATTTTGTTTAAGACAAATAAAATTTCCCTAAGTGTGATCCATGTACATAGTTCAAAAAGAATGATAGTGTACGGTAAAAGAATATGGGCAGATGATGAGGGAAGTTAGGATAAACCTTATGCTACACTTTAGTTATTCAAAGCAAGAGAAGAAAACATGATGCTAGCAGGTGGTTAGTAAAAGAATAGTAAATAAGTTTTGAGTAAATACGGTGAATTAGCAATTTCAGCAGATCTAGTAGAGGTAAGATTTGATTCACTTAGCCAAGTTAACTCTAGTGAGTGGATGACAATTTGAAATATTGAACATGTGTTAGAACCCAAAGAGTTTAAGTTAAACCCGAAGTACAGTGACAGTGGGAAAAAATCAGCTAGCAGTGAGAGACCAAGCTATAGAAGGATAGCCTTTAGGAATTGTCGAAATGTGGTTTCTCCAAGACTGACAATGTGAGCAGAGTTAAATTATTAAGATGGTGTATGATAGGTGTGATACATTAGCTTTTTGTTATGTGAATAATTTAGTTTTTCCTAGCTCTGAAGTAAGTTGGAAGATGAGTCATCATTGACGTAGAGCGCAAAGAATTACAGAAAATAAAGAAAGTTATTTGGATCCCAACAAAAAGAGAAGGATCCGCAAGTATAAGCCTTTGGTCTAAGGGATTATGTAAAAAAATTCAGTAAGTCCAGTTAGAGATTTGAAACCCGAATAATTAGCATGGGATATGAGAAAGAAAATCAGTTCGATAATGAGGGAAAATTATATAATTACCGCAAGGAATATGTCTAGCAGGTATAAAAAACACAACATGATTAGACTGATCACCGAGCTTAGTTGTTGATGATAAAGTGATCACAGAAAAGCTATAAAACCATGCCTATTTATGTGTTATGGGGGTAGTGTCATTGCTCGAGGCTCTAAAATTTGGAGTACAGGTCAAAGACTTAGTTCACAATACTATAAGTGTTTTCAGGAAGTGCTTAAGAAGATAATCAAGTGGGAAGTATAGCTCATGAATGAGGTAAACAAGAGAACTATGTTGAAAGAAGTTCACTGGTTAGCCAAGGTAGGAGTTCGACTTTCGGATACCAAAGATAGTGGAGTTATTGTCTAGAACAGAACATGTTCCTCCTTAGTAGCCAAAGTGAAGGAGAAACGGTTTGATGATCCCTACTTGTTGTAGCTGAAAGAGGGGATTCACATGTATAAGAGGATGGCTTTTGAACAAGGGGGAGATGATGGTACTTTGAGGTACCAAGATAGATTGTGTGTCCTAACCATAGATGGACTTAGCGAGGGAGGAAGATGTTAGACGCCCATAATTCTAGCCTATACACCTAGGTTTCACAAAGACGTTTCATGATCTTAAGGAGATTTATTGGTGGAACGACATGAAAAAGAAGGTTGCAGACTTTGTGGCCAAGCGTTTGAATTGTCAGCAAGTGAAAGTCAAGCAGCAGAAAACCAAGTGTTTATCTCAGAACACACACATCCATTAGTGGAGATGGTTGTGAGCACGTGATTTTTGCCCTAAACAAATTATTCCTAAAATCCAAACAAAATAATTTTTCATTATTTTTACAATTTTGTTGCATTTTTGTGGTAATTAATTGCATAATAATTCATACTAAAAATACAGAAATATGCATATACATTAGGATTTTTAATTTTATAATTTTAGTATTAATTCATTTTGGAAACAAATTAAAGAAAAATATAAAAATAACATTTTAGTGTTTTAATTGAAAATTACTATAAAATAGATATTAAATAAATTCTAGAATTTAATTAGC